>JALIZH010009025.1:0-15275 GCA_030522465.1 Rhipicephalus appendiculatus
TCCTATCGTGGCAGCAGCTGTCGGCTGGCGTATGACACGGGATGTAGCACCCCATTGTGCTCCTGCATGAGAACTGCCCGATACAGGTGTCAGACGCATCCGAACGCAGTAAGAAAATGCGTTTCGGATCACAAGCTCGTACTATTGGCCCCGATGCAAGGGCTTGCTTCAGTGTCTCGAAAGCGGTTTCTCTTTCCTGGTTTCACCAGATGTTATTGTTTTCCCTTTTCTTGGTTAATTCTGTCAAAGGCTGTGCCTTCTCTGCATAACGGGGTATTAAATCGCGGTAATATCCAGCTAATCCCAGAAAGGGCCGCAGCTGCTTCTTTGTCTCGGGTCGAGCTGCGTTAGCAATCTTCGCCCCTGTACTTTCTACTGGCTGAATAGTTCCGCCTCCTAACCGATGACCCAAGAAGACGATGGACTCCACGGCGATTTCACATTTCTCAGGCTTGATGGTTAGTCCGGCTTCATGGACTCTGCAACAAGCGCTGGAAAGTCTCCACGTGCTCTTTCCAGGTCTCTATAGCTGCGAGAACGTCGTCGATGTAATGGACTACGTTTTCAGTGCCCTGACGAAGACTCCTCATTAACTTAGTGAAGACAGCGGACGCCGTAATAATGCCGTAAGGCATGTATATGAATTGGTAATGTCCATAATTTTGTCGAGAAGGCAGTTACCGGTCTTGTAGTCCGATGGAGTGGTCCCAGTCGCTTGGTGCCGACCTTTGTGAACATGATGTCCGTTCGTTGTATAGGCTCGGCATCGGATATTAGAATCTCGCTGACACAAGGAAAGTCCACACACGTACGATAAATGTTATCTGGCTTCTTGACAAGAACTTGTGGCGAATTGTAAATAGAATTCGAGCACTCGATGACGCCAAGCTTCATCATGCCTTGCACTTCCTTCTCGACAAACTTGTTTCAGACGCTCGTCTTTGGGCTAAAAGAATTGCGATGACTTAAAGGAGTACTGACACCTTTTTTCGAAGGCGAGCCTGCTCTGCCATACAAATCTCCTGTATGCATAGGTGGCTCTGAGCAAGTACGAAGCTCAGCAAATGCTGATAAGACATTTTATTTTGACATTAAAGTCAATTTTCTCGCAGCATCCCTACTGACATCAACAATAGCCTGACGTCAGGCTACAGCACTAATCCTGGTGACTTCACGCAGCAGCCTGGCTAGTTGTGATGACGTCAAGCACCAAAACACAAAAAATGGCCGCTTGCGCGTCGCCTTTTCGATCATCTGCTCGCTAGTCGTGCGGTCGTGCGGTCACTGTCATCCAGTGTACTTGTGAAGCGAGTAAGCGGAGTCTGGAATAGAGTGCGTGTACGCGAATACAAAATATACGCTTATCAGAGGGCAAGGCAATCGTCTGACTTTGAATTTGTCGTCATGGCACCGATATTTTGCCCTGTGAAGTCTTGTGCCAGTGAAACGGGGGACAATAGGTGCAAGTTCCATCGATTCCCGTCTGATCCGGCGCTGCGACAAGCGTGAGTCGACTTCGTGCGCTGCGGCCGAGGCGGAGACTGGACGCCAACCAAGCGCAGTTTACTCGGTTCGCTCCACTTCACTCCGGACGCGTACACGCGCAGCATGCAGTTGCTGACCGGCTTCGGATTGTCGACGAAGAATCTGCGCCGACGAATCTGCGACGAAGAATCCCAACGTTGTGCCCCACTGCCGCAACCGCGCGTCACGATGCCTTTCAAGTATATATAAAAAGAGTCTGCAGCGGTAGCAGCTTAAAGCGTGCAGGCGATCCCGAGTTGCGTGCTCCAGTGGAGGTTACTCGTGTTATCGAAATCAGTGTTGTTTTCGTGCATAGCTACGCCGTGTACTTCAGTTGTTGAGTTTAGACATGTTGAACATACATATTCTGATAATGTGCGAGTTCATCATTGTGCAGCTAAGCATATGTCAGGCTAATGCCGTCTCTCAGGTTCTTGTTTACTTCTTACCTAGTCCCTGAGGTCAAGACGACTACCTTTCAGAAATTTGGAGGACGTATTTACTGCCATGTGTGCGACCTTAGTAGCTTTTTCTGTTTTGTTATTGTCACGTTACCAACCGTGGCCTTTGCCTCATTACTTTCACACGTGTTATCGAAATCAGTGTTGTTTTCGTGCATAGCTACACCGTGTACTTCAGTTGTTGGGTTGAGACATGGTGAACATGCAATTCTGGTAATGTACGAGTTCATCATTGTGTAGCTAAGCATATGTCAGGCTAATGCCATCTTTCAGGTTCCTGTTTCCTTCTTACCTAGTCCATGAGGTCAAGACGACTACCTTTCAGAAATTTGCAGAATGTATTTACTGTCATGTGTGCAAACTTAGTCGAATTTTGTTTTCTTATTGTCACGTTACCGACCGTGGCCTTTGCCTCATTACTTTCACACGTGTTATCGAAATCAGTGTTGTTTTCGTGCATAGCTACACCGCGTACTTCAGTTGTTGGGTTGAGACATGCTGAACGTGCAATTGTGGTAATGTAGGAGTTCATCATTGTGTAGCTAAGCATATGTCAGGCTAATGCCGTCTTTCAGGTTCCTGTTTACTTAATTCTTACCTAGTCCATGAGGTCAAGACGACTACCTTTCAGAAATTTGGAGGACGTATTTACTGCCATGTGTGCAACCTTAGTAGCTTTTTCTCTTTTGTTATTGTCACGTTACCAACCGTGGCCTTTGCCTCATTACTTTCACACGTGTTATCGAAATCAGTGTTGTTTTCGTGCATAGCTACACCGTGTACTTCAGTTGTTGGGTTGAGACATAGTGAACATGCAATTCTGGTAATGTACGAGTTCATCATTGTGTAGCTAAGCATATGTCAGGCTAATGCCATCTTTCAGGTTCCTGTTTACTTCTTGCCTAGTCCATGAGGTCAAGACTCAGAAATTACGAGAACGTATTTACTGCCATGTGTGCAGACTTAGCAGCTCTTTCTGTTTTGTTATTGTCACGTTACCAACTGTGGCCTTTGCCCATAGGTCGGCAAGCTCACTCATGAGTCGACTCACTCGGACTCACTCAAACTTAGACCGCGCCATGAGTCTGAGTCTGGGTGAGTAATATTTTGGTGAGTTTGAGTCCGAGTGAGTCGGGTTGAAGCAAATTTTTGTGAGTGTGAGTCCGAAGCGCAAGACATATTTCTTGAGTCTGAGTGAGTTCCACTTTTTTCTTTGCCGACCTATGGTCCTACCTATTCATCTCCAGCATTACTATCAGCCTTACCTGGATTCACGCTTATGCTCACGTCTACTCACACGTATTCCAAAGCAGTGTCGTTCACACACCATTTCAATATTTATTGATCAGAGGCAAGAATTACGTATTGAGGTGCCTGGACCTCCCCCCCCTACCACCCCCTCCCCCCCCGCCAACTGTTCCATGGAAGTTTTTCATAAATATATCTTACGTTGTCACATATTTCAAGAAACATCCCCTTACTTGTTTGCGAGCACTCATAACTCGTATTCGAAGGTTCTATATCAAAAGGCACCAAGAAAAGCACCGATTACGTGAGATATTGGTGTTAAAGAGCATTGACACCATGGTCGAAAAACCGAATTCTAGGTGAATCGACTGATGAATCGACTCACTCGGGCTCACTCAGACTCAGATCGAGCTGTGAGTGTGAGTCCGAGTGAGTCCGGCTCAGGAAAAGTTTGGTGAGTCTGAGTTCGAGTGAGCCCTAAGAGCAAAATATATTTCATAGGTGAGTCTGAGTGAGCTCCACAAATTTTGTTGACCTATGCCTTTGCCTCATTACTTTCACACGTGTTATCAAAATCAGTGTTGTTTTCGCGCATAGCTACACCGTGTACTTCATTTGTTGGACATAAATTTGCTGTGGGCAGCGCGACTCGGACTGAGGACAAAAGAACCGTAAACACACAGGCGCTGACTGACAACTGGTTTTATTTCTTCACACATGCGGTAAATAAATAAAAAATTAATCACGTGGAGTGTTCATGTCGTGACAGGACGTCACCTGATTACATTTTTCAAGAATTGCACTTCTTTATCATGCAGAGCAACCGACGTCTGGTTGACGCACGTGTTGTGCTTAACATGCGTGTGGTATGCTTCCACAATCTCGCAAAAGACTTGGTTAGTACTTCTGCACACTCTCTGTGTCTCATGAAACATCGGCTCACAATGGCACGTTTTACAATCCGCAGCCAGGTTCGTACTAGCGGTCTTGACAGTGGTGTGGTGCTCCCTAAGACACACGTCAATACACTGCCCCATCTGCCCAAAGTATTTCTTACCACATGACAGTGTAATGGCATACACTACTCCCATTGAACAAGGCATGAACTGCTTTTTGCGCTTTATAGTACATGTATCGTTACACACCGCTTTCGGTTTATTGACGAGAACTGGCCCAACTCGCCGTTCTGATTCAGTTGTTGGGTTGAGACATGGTGAACATGCAATTCTGCTAATGTACGAGCTGATCAGGGAGGACATTGTGCAGCTAAGGATGTCCCACTAATGCCGTTTTTCAGGTTCCTGTTTACTTCTTACCTAGTCCATCAGGTCAAGACTCAGAAATTTGGAGAACGTAATTACTTCCATGTGTGCAGACTTAGCAGCTCCTTCTGTTTTGTTATTGTCACGTTACCAACCGTGGCCATTGCCTCATTGCTGTCACACATATTATCGAAATCAGTGTTGTTTTTGTGCATAGCTATGCCATGTGCTTGAGTTGTTGAGACATGGTGAACATGCAATTCTGGTAATGTACGAGCTCATCAGGGATGACATTGTGCAGCTAAGCATGTCACACTAATGCCGTTTTTCAGGTTCCTGTTTACTTCTTACCTAGTCCATGAGGTCAAGACTCAGAAATTCGGAGAACGTAATCACTGCCATGTGTGCAGATTTAGCAGCTCTTTCTGTTTTGTTATTGTAATGTTACCAACCGTGGCCATTGCCTCATTGCTTTCCCACATGTTATCGAAATGAGTGTTGTTTTCGTGCATAGGTACACCGTGTACTTCAGTTGGGTTGAGATATGGTGAACATGCAATTCTGGTAATGTAAGAGTTCATCATTGTGTAGCTAAGCATCCTTGAAGCAGCGCTAAAAGACAGAGACTAAGAAAGGGCGAACACACAAGACGAGCGCTGACTCGCAACTGAAAAATTTATTTGGAAAGATCATCCAAGAAAACAAGAATAATGAAAGACGAGGGAACGAGCTTTCTATCCTGTTGTAGCTAAGCATATGCCAGGCTAATGCCGTCTTTCAGGTTCCTGCTCACATCTTACCTAGTCCATGAGGCCAAGACGACTACCTTTCAGAAATTTGGAGGACGTATTTAGTGCCATGTGTGCAGACTTAGCAGCTCTTACTGTTTTGTTATTGTCACGTAACCAACCGTGGCCTTTGACTCACACGTGTTATCATTTTCACACGTGTTATCGAAATCAGTGTTGTTTTCGTGGATATTGTGGGCATTTGTTTTGCGCTTCTTCTCATCTGTACATTATCATAATCATCATCATCCATTTGTCTCTCTGTCCTCATCGTCACCGAGTGTCATCACCATCATCGTCGTGTATGTGCGCGCTCTGTCTCAGGCTGCCTGTTCGCTGCCGAGTCCTCGGGCAGAATCATCATCAGCCTGTCTACGCCCACTGCAGGGCAAAGGCCTCTCCCATGTTTCGCCAATCAACCCGGTCCTGTGCTATTCTGCGGGCAGAATAAACGCCGTCTAATCCAAGACGTCATACGTGGTGGAGGTGAATTTTCGATCCCCGGTCCTCTACCAGCCCCCTCTACTCCCTGGAGCTTCGTTCAGGCCGCCGCTTGCGACCGCTGTCCGCCAACATGTCGCAGAACGAGCCTGCCGGCGCTGCTGCCATCTCCAGCCCACCGTCGCAAGCCACGCCTCCTGTTTACGTACATGGACACCAGCGTGACCCCCCCTCTCTTCGCCGGTCTTCGCGGAGAAGACGTGGAGGACTGGCTCGATAAATACGGCCGCGTGAGTGCTGCAAATCGGTGGGACGATACCGCCAAGCTGCGTTACGTCTCTTTCTATTTAAGCGGTGTCGCGAAGACGTGGTACTTCAACCACGTCATCGACTTACCCGACTGGGCTACCTTCGAGCAGCAGCTCCGCCATGTCTTTGGCACACCGGCCATTCGATCCGCAGTCGCGAAGAGAACTCTCGATACTCGCCAACAACATCCTGGTGAGTCGTACACGTCGTACATCGAGGACGTTCTTGCGCTCTGCCGACGTGTCAATTCGTCTATGCCGGAGTCGGACAAAGTACGCCATATTTTGAAGGGTATAGGTCCTGTTGCCTTTAATGCCCTCGCTGCGCAGAACCCGGCTGCCATTGCCGACGTCGTCGCAACATGTCAGCGCCTCGATGCCCTGGACTCGGTTCGTCTGCAATCAGACATTGGCCAACACCACTCCACGGCTCAAAGTCACCTCCGTGACCTCATAAGGGACATCATACGCGAGGAATTCCAGTCCATGGGCTTCTCACCTCCTTCGCCATATTCTGCACAGTCTCCATCATCCGGGAGGAGATCACATCAATGACCTGCCCTGCCCACGTCCAGTCACCCTCTTCTCGGCCCGTACCAACCTACGCGCAAGTTGCTGCCGCGCCTCCCAGCGACGCAAACATGACGTTGGCGCCACCATCGTACGTGTTGGTCCCTCCCGCACCTACCATGAATTTCCATTCGGTACCGCCTGGCCCTTCATCAGCCCACCTGACCGCACTCTCTCCGGGTACTGCGAACGTCTTCTACTCCCCCATCCTGGCGATCGTCCCGGCCAGTATGCTATTACTTCGGGTATCGTGGCCACATTTCTCGTTTCTGCCGCAAGCTCCAGCAGGACGAGCGTCGGGGTTACTACATGCGTGAACGGGATTTTACCTCTCCAGCTTCGTATCAAGGTCAGCGTTATTCATCCCCTCCGCACCGATCACCATCTCTGCCCGCATCTAGTGCACCACGGAGCAGCCGGAACTCAAGACGCCGCTCACTTTCGCCCTTTCGCCGCTCCTCCTCTCCACTTCGGCCTGCCTCATTCGTCACTGACAATCCCTCGGAAAACTAAGTGATGCAGTTTCCGGAGGAAAAACTGCATTACAAATTAGGACTGATATTCCTCCATCAGGCCCGTGCAACATGGTTTTTGTGGTAGTGGAAGGAGTACGAGTCAATGCTCTGGTGGACACGAGTGCGACATTTTCGGTTATGCGTGCTGAGTTGTGCCAACGTCTGAAGAAAGTGATGACGCCTTACGATGGACCCACGTTAGTTGCTGCCCAGGGGAACACCATTCGCCCTTCCACTTTTTGTACTGCCCGTGTTTTTATCGATGGTATCCGCCACCACATCCAATTCGCTGTCCTGACCCACTGCTCTCACGAACTAATTTTAGGATGGGATTTTCTGTCTTCTGCTTCCGCGGTTATTTGTTGTGGACAACGCGTCGTCCACCTCGCTGACACCAACTACATGCTCGACGACGCCTCCCACAAGCCACTTCGTCTGGTTGCTGCGGAAGATACCGAGTTACCACCGCATCAAGAGCAAATTGTGGCAGTTACCTCTAAAGACATCGACCATGGCGATGTCTTGGTCTCACCATCATTTAGTTGCGTTGGTAAAGGCGTTGTTCTCGCGTCCGGCGTGGTTCGTTTTCGCAATGGCTCTGCACTTGTCACTGCCGTGAATCCAACATCAGAGAGAATCCTAGTTCCACAGAGCACCACGGTGGCCTGCGTTACCGATCCCGAGCCTGCGTGCGTCGTGCCACTTCAACCTGTTGCCTCCAACGACCTCCCTAGTGGTGAGCCTGCTTCTTCTTCCGCCTTCACTGCAGCCATCAGCAACGACTTGACAGCTTCACAGACACAACAGCTGCTCGCTTTGTTAAAGAAACACGCAAGTTCTTTCGATGTTTGCTCGTCGACGTTGGGCCGCACTACCACTACAACGCATCGAATCCAGACAGTAGGAACATCAATTGTACACCGCCGGCCCTACCGCGTGTCTCTTGCTGAGAGAAAAATTATAGAAGAAAATGTGGCTGACATGCTCAAACGGGAGGTAATTCGCCCCTCAGCTAGCCCTTGGTCATCTCCTGTGGTTCTGGTTCGTAAAAAGGATGGCTCCGTGCGCTTTTGCGTTGATTACCGTGCACTCAATAAGATCACTCGCAAGGACGTGTACCCCATGCCACGCATTGACGACGCCCTCGATTCCCTACAGGGCGCGGAATACTTTTCAAGCCTCGACCTGCGTTCAGGATACTGGCAAATTCCCATGCATGAAGACGACAAGGAGAAAACGGCATTCGCAACCCCCGATGGGCTATACGAATTCAACGTGATGCCTTTCGGGCTGTGCAACGCGCCAGCGACTTTTGAGCGCATGATTGATACCGTGCTGCGCGGCCTCAAATGGAAGACCTGCCTCTGCTACCTGGACGACATTGTTATCTTTTCGTCAACGTTTTCTCAGCACCTGCAACGCTTAGATGAAGTTTTGACGTGCCTTGCCGGCGCTGGTCTCCAACTCAACACTAAAAAATGCCGTTTCGCCAGCAAAGCTATCAAGGTCTTGGGACACGTCGTGAGCAAAGACGGCATTCGGCCGGATCCGGACAAGATTACCGCGGTCCTTCGCTTTCCGCGCCCCGAAAGACCGAAGGAGTTGCGAAGTTTCCTTGGCCTCGCCTCCTATTTCCGTCGTTTTATACGGAACTTCGCCTCAATCGCTGCTCCACTACACCAGCTACTTGCTTCCGACGTGCCCTTTCTGTGGTCTGAGGAATGTCAAACGGCTTTCGACCGGTTGAAGGGCGCCCTCACATCCGAACCTGTACTCTGCCATTTTGATGAGGCCGCACCGACTATCCTACATACGGACGCTAGCGGCCGCGGTATAGGTGCCGTTCTTCTGCAACGCGACACTTCTTCACAAGAGAGAGTGGTTGCATATGCCAGTCGAGTACTAACCGCTACCGAAAAAAACTATACCATAACTGAGCAGGAGTGCTTGGCTGTCGTTTGGTCAGTGCAGAAGTTCCGTCCCTATCTCCACGGCCGTCATTTCACAGTCGTTACGGACCACCACGCTTTGTGCTGGCTCTCCACTCTGAAGAACTTGTCTGGCCGCTTGGGTCGGTGGATCCTACGTCTGCAGGAGTATGACTTTGACATCATTTACAAGTCTGGCAGCAAACACCAAGATGCCGACGCTCTTTCCCGCTGCCCGCTTCCATCTACCCAGCTCAGTGTCGGTCAGAGTTCGAGCGTCATCTCTACCGCAGCGCCCTCGCTCGCCTCGATAGACCAGCTATTCTCGGACGACAAGCACACATTTAGGTCCTGCCAGCTGTCTGATCCGTACTGTAGGCGTATTATGGACCACCTCGCTGGAGTTTCCCATCCGCCTAACGCGCGACTTCGTCGTCAACTCTTGCAATTTAAGCTGGAGAATGGTGTTCTGTACCGCCACATTTACCACCCTGATGGTCAACGCTGGGTTCCTGTGCTACCACGCTCTCTTCGAGTTCACGCGCTTAAAGCCTTCCACGACGATTTGACTGCCGGCCACCTTGGTTTTCAAAAAACTCACGACCGCATTCGAAGTCGTTTCTACTGGCCTGGCATTTCTACTAGCGTAGCGCGGTACGTCGGTCCCTGCGTCCCATGCCAGCGCCGTAAAATCCCGACGTCTGCACCTGCCGGGCCTCTGCAGCCAATTCCATGCCCAACAACGCCATTCGAGGTTGTAGGTATCGACCTTTACGGCCCTCTTCCCGTCACTTCTACTGGCAAACGATGGATAGTGACCGCCGTCGACCACCTCACACGCTACGCAGAGACAACCTCTGTGCCTACTGCCTCAGCTTTGGAAGTTGCCGACTTCGTTCTTCGCGCCATAATTCTCCGCCATGGGGCTCCTCGCATACTGCTGAGCGATCGTGGAACGGTGTTCCTGTCACAACTGTTAAATGAAGTACTGCGAGCTTCTGGAACAACTCACAAGACAGCTTCAAGCTACCACCCTCAGACCAATGGTCTCACCGAGAGATTCCATCGTACTCTTGCTGACATGATAGCCGTCTACATCAATCCGGACCACAAAAACTGGGATACCCTTCTTCCATTCCTCACCTTCGCTTACACGGCCGTTCAGCGCACAACCGGATATTCGCCGTTCTACCTCGTTTATGGACGTCCCCCCTATTTCCTTTCTGGACGTGTCCTTCTTCAACAGCACTGTCAATTCGTCTCCGTCTTCCACCGAAGAATACATTTCAAGACTCGCCCAGTGTCGCCATCATGCTCAAATCAACACAGAAGCGAGACAGCAAGACCGGAACATCACTTCTGACGCATCCCACCGCGATGTCCTCTTCCGACCCGGTGACGAGGTGCTGCTTTTCACACCTATTCGCACACCTGGCCTGTGTGACAAGTTCCAGCCACGCTTCGTCGGGCCTTACATAGTTCTCGAGCAGACTTCGCCCGTTAATTATCGTGTGACACCACTTGTTGTCCCAACAGACCGCCGTCACCGCAGCACAGAGATCGTGCACGTTTCTCGCATGAAGCCTTTCATGCGACGGTCCTTGTCACTTTGACTTGCGACGGCCAGGATGGCCGCTTCCATATGGGGGGAAATTAGTGTGGGCATTTGTTTTGCGCTTCTTCTCATCTGTACATTATCATAATCATCATCATCCATTTGTCTCTCTGTCCTCATCGTCACCGAGTGTCATCACCATCATCATCGTGTGTGTGCGCGCTCTGTCTCAGGCTGCCTGTTCGCTGCCGAGTCCTCGGGCAGAATAAACGCCGTCTAATCCAAGACGTCATAATATCTACACCTTGTACTTCAGTTGTTGGGTTGAGACATGGTGAACATGCAATTCTGGTAATGTATGAGTTCATCATTGTGTAGCTAAGCACGGCTGGTTATGTCAGGCTAACGCCGTCTTTCAGGTTCCTGTTCACTTCTTACCTAGTGCATGAGGTCAAGACTCGGAAATCTGGAGAACGTATTTACTGTCATGTGTGCAGACTTAGCAGCTCTTTCTGTTTTGTATTCTTACTTCCAACTACAGCCTATTTCTTGAATTTCATGTGCGTTAGCCTAAGTGTTGACTTCCTTCTGTAGTGCTGGTCATGCAGCATCTGTTTTGCATACGACCAGAAGAAAGGTCAGTGACACAGGCTGTTATGCCTAAAGAAATAAATCAAGTTGAACATGTTTTCTTTTATTGAACTGCCTCTCCATGACGTTCGTATACTTAAAGCCGCAGTAGTCTTGTGAAAGGAAATTTTGACGCACTGCAGAGACGACGCAGCTGGGCAGGACCACTCGCTTTCGTTTGCCAAGGCGATGCCAGACCCATCTTACAAAGGGACGATGTCACCTGAAATACGAATGCAATACGATATAAATAAAATTGAAGCACACTTTGTATATTCCAAAGTGTGTTCGGCGAAAGCGTGTGGCCATTCCACTGATTATGCCATGTCTTTTTTTCTTTTACACTCTCAGTGGGATAACACACAAACCGAATGTGTGCGTGTTTTCTTTTTTATTTTTTTACCGCGAATCGCAGAGAGACGCGAGACTCATCTTCCTCCGTTCGCATGCATTAGTATTTTCTCGCGCTTTGCGCATCGTGCAAACACCATCCGCGTTCCAGCTCTTGAATTGACGGACTCTTTGTAAATTCAAAAGTTTATTCCATGAACGCCTGGGTCCATTGAGACGGCGTCGGTCAGAATGATTGCAAACTCTGGGCACAGCGACGCTACGCAAGCAAAGCGCGATTGCTATAGAGTCCGATGCGACCGGCGTTCGTTCGCGCATCCCGGCGGCCACCTGGCTCCGTGCCAGAGCTCGGATGGACGCACGGACGCATGGAGGGACGGACATGGACGGATGGACAGACGGACGGACGGACGTCGGACGGACGTGAGCATGAGACATTAAAGGCTTTCGCCTTAAAGATTACACCATCTCCCGCGAAAGGGAACCATGTGTAGATGCGAAGCAGCGGGTGCTAACGCTTACACTGGTGGCGGCGTTGACGCTGGCACTCATCGCAGCGTTGCGCAGGAGAGAAACCTGGGGAGGCGCAAAGCACGCAGTGATAGACCGGTGTTTCCTACTGGAACATGCCAATCACTGCTAATGGGCAATGAGACAGAAGACTTCGACTGGACACAGAGACCCGCACTCCGCTTTTAGTTAACGCGCACGCTGCGAATTTTTATCGTTCGACAACGCACAGGAGAAATCTCCCACCGGCACCACCTTGGAGGTCAAGATCCATTGCCATATATACGGGGTGGCCAGTCAACGGTTGTGCAGCGCGAGCAGTCGGTTTTTTCAACCAAGAAACTCGCTAGCAGACGCTGCCTGCGTCGGCGTCGCGGGGCGAAAGAGGGGGGAGCGTTGAAGAGGAGAGAGAGGGGGGGGGGGACGCGCATGCGCAGTGGGAGTGTGAACGCCGCGGGGAGGGATGCCTGGGGAGAGAGGGGGAAGCGTAGGAGAGAAGGAGGGGACGTGCATGCGCAGTGAGGGTGTGGCCTCCGCGAAGAGGGATGCCTAGAGGAGAGAGAGGTGGAGACGAGGTTTTTTATTTTTATTTTTGTTTGAATGGATTTGCGCATGCGCAGTGGGGATGTGGACGGACACCGGACGGACGTGAGCATGAGACATTAAAGGCTTTCGCCTTAAAATGCAGTGGCAAGAGTAAAGGTAGGCAGATCCTGCAGCTGAGTCAAATGTGTGGACAGAGTCATATTCCAGGACCATCTACTGACAAGGGGCCCTTTCGAGCAGACAAAATTACGAAATAAAACATCATTGTTATGTAGCATGCTGATTCCTTTTTAGCAAGTGCAGATGTGCAGAAACACTTCATTTTATTTATCGTTTACTTAATCAGCCCAATGGGCCAAAGGCACTACCGAGAACTATGACTTATAGAGGGAAAAAAAAGGACAATGAAGTACATAAGTCAATCACAAAGAACGTGAAAGGCGAGATCAAGTAATCTGATTTGTCAAGAACTATCTAACAATGTAAGGAGGAGCTATTCTAAGCTTGCAGATTTTATTTGACATAATGTGATTTCGAGTTCGTGCATAATTTGCGCTGTCTACCGACCGGAGGTGTCCAACGCCACTTATACATGTATTTTTAAATGCGAATGCATTTCATAGTCGGGCTATGTCAGGCATCGGGCGTTGTCCGGCGTTGTCCAGCGTTGTCCGCGGAGGAGGAGGAGGAGGATAGGTTGAGGAGGTAAGCGCCGGCCGGTGTTAGATTTGAAGCATCTTATGGCGAAGCTTAATCCGGTGGTGGTGGTGGGCGGCGTGACCACCCTTACTGCGCATGCGCAAACCCTTAAAAAAATAACAACCCCTCTCTCCCTCTCTCTCCTCTAGGCATCCCTCCCCGCGGCAACCACACCCTCACTGCGCATGCGCCTCCCCTCCTCTCTCCCCTGCTACGCTCCCCCCCTCTCTCCTCTAGGCATCACTGCCCGCGGCGTCCACACTCCCATTGCGCATGCGCGTCCCACCTCTCTCCTCTCCTACGCTCCCCCCCCTCTCTTCTCTAGGCATCTCTGCCCGCTGCGTCCACACTCCCACTGCGCATGCGCGCCCCCTCTCTTTCCTCTCCTACGCCCCCCCCCCCCCCTCTCTCGCCTCGCGACGCCGACACAGGCAGCGTCTGCTAGCGAGTTTCTTGCTTGAAAAAACCGACTGCTCGCGCTGCACAACCGTTCCCTGGCCACCCCGTATATATGGCAATGGATCTTGACCTCCACGGTGGTGCCGGTGGGAGATTTCTCCTGTGCGTTGTTGAAGAATAAAAATGCGCAGCGTGCGCGTTAACTAAAAGCTGACTGCGAGTCTCTGTGTTCAGTCGGAGTCTTCTGTCTCTCATAGCACATTAGCAGCGATTGGCATGTTCCAGTAGGAAACACCGCTCCATCGCTGCGTGCTTTACGCATCCCCAATTTTAAATGCGAATGCATTTCAAGTGCGTGACGGCGCTCGCATCACGGGAGCTCGGCGGAGCTATATATGAAAAAAAAAACAAAAAAAAATAAAAAAAAAGTAAAAAAGGGAAAAAATAAAAAAAAATAATAAAAAAAGAAAAAAAAACGAAAAAAAAAACAGAACAAAAGCAAAAAAAAAAAAAAAACCGGCGCTTCGCCGTGCTCCCGACCGGGCTGCAGAAATTAGGCGCCTTTTCCTTCTTTGAACCACAACCACCATATATAAATGGAGTGAAGCGCGCGCGAAATGCATTCGCATTTCCTCACGATTTCCCTTCGGGGAGGTGGGGGGAATTTTTTCTTCATTTACCTTTATTTAGTTGGACACGCGATATGGAATATGGACATAGCAATATTAGCAAGTAACATGCGCCCATGCACGTTTTGAGTGCCTGGATGACGCGTCGTACTTGCGACCACCACACTTTGCAGGAAGTATACCGAAGGCATGCACTTTGCATGCCAGGGACAGCTTGCGATTCGGCCTACTTCAGCTACAACAGCAACAGCTAACTTAGATCAACCGCAGCAGTAATACCTGTGGATTCCCGGTGCCTCAATGACGCCTGGTCGATCTCCCATCAAGGCTAGTACGCTATCTCGACGGCGTGAATGTCTAGGCACCTACGCTGAAACGGCGGGTGCGGGGTGACACAGGCTGCCTCATCCGGCACTAGAGCGCGACTTTGTCGATTTCCCGACAGCACACCGACTACGTCTGTGTCCATCGGGTGGCAACTCCCACAGAGGCACCTACGCAGATTACGTTATCGATATAATGTTCAGGCGTCACGACCAGCAAGACGTTGTCATAATGACGGAAACTTTCAGACGCCTAAAAACACCGCAAGAAGAACGAAGCACAGGGAAAGAGCGTCTCTTTCCCTGTGCTTCGTTCTTCTTGCGGTGTTTTTAGGCGTCTGAAAGTTTCCCTCATTATGATGAACCAACTATCCCAGCAACAAGTACTTCTAAGGTTGTCATACTGCGTGCGCAGTGCGGCTGCATAGGAAAGCGGCAAGAGAAAGCATACCTGCGGTGTCAAATCTGCGGCGAGTACCGATAATTTCAATCAATAGCATTTTGAAACCCACACGAACTCCATTGACTTCCGTAGAACATCCGGAAGATGCCCGCGCAAGATCAAGCAATAAACAGTGAATTCTTACC
>JALIZH010009028.1:0-87141 GCA_030522465.1 Rhipicephalus appendiculatus
CAACTATCCCAGGTGTTTACAAGAAAACAGCGGCTCTTATAATGAACTCGTTTAATTAACTTAACTTAATTATTTAATTGACATAAATTAATTATCCTAATAATTAATTGTCCCTAAGCCTCAGTAAACTTATGTTCCGATAACGTTTGTATCCAGTATAACTCCAATCTTCAACCAGAACAATCTGTTAAGGCGAAAGCCTTTAATGTCTCATACTCGCGGCGTCCGTCCGCCATCCGTCCAGGCTCTGGAGCGGTGAGAGCTGTGGCCTCTCCCCCTCACACTCTCTCAGTAATGACGTGATTGCTCAGAGAGTGTAAAAATAAAATAAAAAACAAAAAAGAAAGCAAAAAAGTCTATGGCATAGTCATTCGAATGGCCACAGGCTTTCGTCGAACAAACTTTGGAGTTTGCAAAGTGTCCTTCAAATTTGCATACCGAATTTCTTCTTGGAAGAGATTTTCTAAATATTTTGAAAACCGGAAGTGCTCGATGCATTTGTCTGGAAGTAGAGACAAGAGCGCACTCAGCGCTCGAGCCACTGAAATCTGATTTGGGATAGATAGCCCATAATGGAGTAACCATTTGACCCTAACTCGAGAGGCACGAACAATAAAGGAACACATTCGCCATTCAGGCTGATCTGGCGCTCCTGGCAGCATTTGCTTTCGAAACCCGCCGTGTTCGCCTCGTAGGTACCTTGTGGCTCTGCTAAGGTTTAGGATGTTGGATGCTCAGCTATGGTGGCCATATTTCCACGTGGGCTAAACGCAGAAGCACCCATGTATATAAAATTAAGTGCAGCTTAATGACCCCCAGGTGACCGAAATTAATTCGGAGTTTCCAATATTACGTCACTCAGAATCATAGCCTGATCTTGACAGGTAAAACTGAAGTAATATTATTATAATAGCGTTTGCTTTCGCACAGATATAGCTGCCACTTATTTCTTTATAGTTGATACCTCACCAGCTATGTGTGACAAAAGGGCTAATCAGGAGAGGCTTCTCTGCTACATCACATTCGCATGGGGTCAGTGCGTGCACAAGCATGGCTTCACACATCAGACTTTGAGTGACGCCATTCTGCCCATCTTGCAATAGCTGCGGTGATATCGAACAATATTAGCTGAACTGCAGTGAACTTGATAAACATCGACAATGTTTAACTTTGAAGCAGTCCAAGGTTTATGCTCACTACAAGATAGTGTGAATGATATGGTGTTTCCGCGCGGTCACAGGAGATTCAGGAACGAGGGGTCGCGACTACTTTTCAACTTTTTGAACGTTACAGACCTCTCGTGTGACTGGGGATGAGCGACACTTTTTTTTTTTTGGGGTGCGGTGTGCTGATACGAGGGTCCGGCAGAGACCCGTATTCGGCAGAGCTCATAAGCCACGGTCATGTGCGTTGTTGCGTCCCGCTGCGTGCGCCTTCTTGGTGGCCGGCCTATGCTTCGCTTTAAACAAATTGACATATTTTCAACAGAACCCGAAAGATGGAAAGCAGGCGCAGCCACTGCCTGCATACCTCACAATGCTAGATCCGGCGGCAGCTTACAACAACCTCCTCCTCAGGTCTACCTATATGCATTCTACACCTCTTCCATTCAAGTGGTTTTTATACTGAGTCACAAAGAACAATAACTGACACAGCCAAACTTGATGACTTAACACCCAGCCTTTCAATAAGACTGCTCGTTCTTGTGTGTAATTTGTCTCTGTGTGAGGAAACTAATTCGAATTTATTTACAGAAATCATTTCAGTTACCGAACCGTTTGGCTCATAGTTACCTTACTATTTCTCGGCCAAAGTGATCTGCAGAGCTTCTTCGCGGCCGCCTTTTCGGTAGGTGACTATCCAGCCAACATAAACTGCCAAAATATAATTTTTGGGATGGGAATTAAAATGGATAGCCTATGCTGTCTTACACCACGTCCTGGCAGCGATTCTTACGGAACACTTTAAGATGAAAATGGTTCTATTCGCACTAAAGTACGCGTAATTTATGTGTACACACTCACGATGAGCATGAGCGAGAGGTGTGGTGCTCTTCATTCAGACCAAAGTCTTCGAGGTGGCGGCGAAATTTGAGCCTGTTGTATATGTAGCGTCTGCTGTAGGCGGATTATAAAGTCGTTGACATCACTCCATTGTGTAAGGGTCCAAATTGTCGCCGCTTCCGAATCACAAATTCACAATCCCGCGATGGGAGACAAAATATTAGTGGGAGTTATACTTCATGATGTCTTGTTGCGCTGCAGATGACGAGGCGAGGACGATACAGGGACTAGAGAACAGGTGGTGCGCAAACTCACAACTGGTTTATTCACATTTTGCAAAGCGTCAAATATAGGTTAACAATAAGATAGGATGGATGGGTTGAAGGGCGGGACATGGCGAAAAAAAAAATGCGCCCACCTCCCCAAAGGGGAATCGTGAGGAAATGCGAATGCATTTCGCGCGCGCTTCACTCCATTTATATATGGTGGTTGTGGTTCGAAGAAGGAAAAGGCGCCTGATTTCTGCAGCCCGGTCGGAAGCAAGGCGCAGCGCCCTTTTTTTTGCTTTTTCTTGTTTTTTTTTATTGTTTTTATTTATTTTTTAAATTTTTTTTTTCATGTATAGCTCCGCCGAGCTCCGCCGCAGTCCGCTTTTAGTTCACCCGCACGCTGCGAATTTTTATTGTTCAACAACGCACAGGAGAAATCTCCCACCGGCACCACCTTGGAGGTCAAGATTCATTGCCATATATACGGGGTGGCCAGTGAACGGTTGTGCAGCGCGAGCAGTCGGTTTTTTCAACCAAGAAACTCGCTAGCAGACGCTGCTTGTGTCGGCGTCGCGAGGCGAGAGAGGGAGAGGGGGGGAGCGTAGGAGAGGAGAGAGAGAGGGGGGGCGCGCATGCGCAGTGGGAGTGTGGACGCTGCGGGCAGAGATGCCTAGAGAAGAGAGGGGGGGAACGTAGGAGAGGAGAAGAGAGGTGGGACGCGCATGCGCAGTGGGAGTGTGGACGGCGCGGGCAGGGATGCCTAGAGGAGAGAGGGGGGGAGCGTAGCAGGGGAGAGAGGAGGGGAGGCGCATGCGCAGTGAGGGTGTGGTTGCCGCGGGGAGGGATGCCTAGAGGAGAGAGAGGGAAAGAGGAGGTTTTTTATTTTTATTTTTTTTTGAAAGGGTTTGCGCATGCGCAGTAAGGGTGGTCACCTCCTCAACCTGTCCTCCTCCTCCGCGGACAACGCCAACGCCAACGCTGGACGCCTGACATAGCCCGACTATGAAATGCATTCGCATTTAAAAGTGAGTTTGCGCACCACCTGTCCGGTAGTCCCTGTATCGTCCTCGTTTTGTCATCTGCAGCGCAACAAGAAATCATAAACCACCACAAACTAGCCCAATTAATCGCTCGGCTAAAGCAGTTATAATTGTGGGTGTACAGTGCACCAGTGGTTCGACCAAAATGTCGACTGATTGTCGACATATATTTGAAGTCATTATTGAATGATTTCAGAATACTTCACTTCGTGCATATACGTTTCGAACTGCTCTTATCTGTTCAGTTTAATAAAAGAAAAATGAGAGTATGTCTGACTCTTGACGGTCAGTCCTGACTTTCCACATATATTACTGTCTTTAAAGAGGCAGGTTAGCTCCTGATTCGGTCTCACGACTCTCCGACGAGAGCATGAATATCTCCACAAAGAGCTAGAGTAATTTTCAGAGAAAGTCCTATACGTGAAAAGTCACGACTAGCAAAAAAAGAGTCGGAAGAGTCTTTTTTTGTGTTTCTTTTCTTATTTTTATAAAGTGTGCTCCACAAGAACAGTTCTTGTAGGGTGTTAACATAAAGACTATGAGAAGAATACCGAGAGCTAAACATTTTTTTATGCCATCTTTGTTTTACCCGGACGAAAAGGAAAATTTCGAAAATGCCTCCGCTGAAGAAGAAGAAAAAAAGTGCGAAGAAGAAGTATGAAATCACAGGACTTCTTTGTTATAGTGTTGTCTATAATTATACTGTTCTGTTACTTTTACACGTTTGATTTTTTATTATTTGTGCCATCGATACGAATTCCCTCCTTGAGACTTGTATTCGCTTTCTTGGTTTGTTCCAGCATTTTGTATTTTACACGTGCTTCACGCTTACAGGTTCAATTTGTGCATTTTTTAGGATCACGGCCTTAGTTTTATCAGTCTGCTTTTTTTTTAGCTTCAGACATTTTTTTTCGCATACATAATTGCGCCTGCTTTTAGCTACGTTTTTTTTTAACATCTGCCATAATTTTTTTTTGACATCGCAGTATCTATGGGATAAAGAAAACAAATAAATATACACCTGCCATAAGCTCTCGTCGTCAGGGATATTGCAACGCCGACGAAAAATTAGGCTCCACTTCTTCCGAACGCTGCAGGCCTTGCTGCATAGCTGCTGTGTACTACGCTTTCACACGGTACTTAATAACTCGGGGTCTAACACAGGCTTCCAATATAGATTAGGCTCAGACGCTGCTTTGAGAAGCGTTCTTAATGAGATCTCCTTTTATACATACTCATTTCGGAGGATATACAGCAATTTTCACGAAGAATAAAAAGAAAGTGACATAAAAATTATGGCGGCTTCGCCTGAACGGTGCAGGAGGAGGAGGAAGAGGAAGGAAAGGCAGGAAGGTCAACCAGACGAGCGTCCGGTTTGCTATCCTACACTGGGGGAAGGGGATTGAGGGATGAAAAGACAGAGAGCTAGAAAGAAAGGAACATAAAAAATCACGTGAGCTTAAACTATACTAATAATATCTGGGGTTTAACGTCCCAAAACCACCATATGATTATGAGAGACGCCGTAGTGGAGGGCTCCGGAAATTTCGACCATCTGGTGTTCTTTAGCGTGCACTGACACCGCACAGTACACGGGCCTCTACCATTTCGCCTCCATCGAAATGCGACCGCCGTGGCCGGGATCGAACCCGCGACCTTCGGGTCAGCAGCCGAGTACCCTAGCCGCTATACCACGGCGGCGGACCTTAAACTATACTGATGCGTTCGATAGTAGCGAACGCAGGAGTTCAGGCGTTGCAAAACCTGAATGAAGAGTGCAGCTGGGGCGCTTGTTTGCTCTTATTTATCCTTGTTCCTTTTTATTCTTCTTCCCTTCTTCTGTTTGTTTATCGTTCTCCGTGTTTCTTGTAATGTCTGTTTGTTTACATTTCTTTCTCTCTTTTTATATCTTTATATCTTTTTCTTCCCGTTCTTATTCCCTGCGTGCCTCGATCTCCTTTTCTTCATTTCTATCTTTATTTGTCTTTTTTTTTTTTGTGCCTGTTTCTTTCCTATGTATTTCTCTCTATCTTTATGTCTTTCCGTCTTTTTATGTCTTTATTCCCTTAAGTTATATCTTTTTTTCATTCTTTCTTCCTCTCTTTCAGTTTTCTGTTTCTTTTTATCTCTTTCTCTCTCGCTTTTTCTCATGCTTCTCGTTCTCCACTTCGCCGAGTAGAGTTTGTTTCTCTTTTTTCGTTTTATTGTCTCTTTTTATCGCTTTATCTCTATTTATTTCTGCCTCTCTCTTTCTATTTTTTTTCTATATATATATATATATGTGTGTGTGTGTGTGTGTGTGTGTGTGTGTGTGTGTGTGTGTGTGTGTGTGTGTGTGTGTGTGTGTGTGTGTGTGTGTGTGTGTGTGTGTGTGTGTGTGTGTGTGTGTGTGTGTGTGTGTGTGTGTGTGTGTGTGTGTGTGTGTGTGCGTGCGTGCGTGCGTGCGCGCGCGTGCGCGCGTGCAAGTTCATTGCACGTACAGACACACATTTTTTTAAACTTGTGTCCTAGCTGAGAATCATTTTTGCAAAAAAAGCATCATGTTCACTTATATATTCGTATGTAAGTGAGCAGGACGCTTTTTTTTTTTGCAAATAACTCTCAGCAGAGACAATAAAGGGGCCCTGCAACACTTTTTTAAGTAGCCATGGAATGGATTCACTAAAGGAGCTTATTGCCTCACGAATTCACTGCCGCAAAACTTTTTGGAATTCGTCCAGTACGAGCGGAGTTATGGAGATTTGTCGCACGCTGCAATTGCATTCTCTCTTCTCTCGTCCCGACCAAAGCGCTGGAAGCTAAGCAGGAAGGGATGGCACGGGGAAAAGAATATACGTCACGCGTGCCTCGTGACCTTGAGCACTTTTTCTCTTTTTTTTTTTCTTCGAATACGCGGCTTTTCTGTGCAATCGCGCGCGCCCGCCCGCGTGTACAAGTCGCGACCTCCCGCGGCGGCCCTAGTAATGAACGAGCGCGCCATGCTCAAATCAGCCAATGGCTGATACAATGGCTGTGACGAGTGATTTTTGAGCTTGTAGCGTCATTTGTCGAGAGAGAGAAGAGAAAGCATTTTTTAGCTGAATTTGAGAATTAATTGTGAATTCCAGGCCGCGTGCTGCGCTATAATATTTGGCTCACGTGTTCTTGGGAGCCTCGACTACCGATCGGCGGCGTTTTCTGACCATGCTCAAAAAGTGTTGCAGGGTCCCTTTAAACAATGGACTATATCTTATGAACCACTGGTTAAAACTTATAGATTCTACCGCAAAGGCAGCTCGTGTATTTTATTTATGAATCATAGATGCACTTTTAAGCGCCACGTACACCAAATATACAATATTGACCACGTGGTGCGCAGTCAACCTCAATGAGTATGCTCAGGAGGCTACGCGTGACCTCACCGACCGCGCTTCCTAGTCGAGGAACGCCTATTATTCTCCCCTTAAGGCAGTAGCGACGCTACCCGTACTCAGAACAAGATTGAAAAATTCTGCTATATGTCTAGACGGGTATTTTCACCCCCTCACCGCAATCTGAATGGGGCGCAGGCAGTCAGTTGCGCTTAGGCTCTTTCGTACTGTCATAAATCCGTGTCTGGCATTCCTGCACAAATCCCACCCCGACGACGCCCGCTTGTCCCGCGGGCAGACTTCAACCCTAGCACATATGCTTTGGGAGTGCGGGTCGAACTACCCCAAGTTAAGTAGGAGGAGTGGGACTCGCTTCTGGGAAAGCAGATCCCGGCTGTCCGGCATGCTCGCGACCGCGCTGGTGGGCGAGACCTGATGGTCCCGGACGGGAGACTAGACATGTGCGTGATGGGGTGGCGTCATCGCCGGACCTTGAATAATGTTACATCACTCACTCACTCACTCACTCACTCACTCACTCCACTCACTCACTCACTCACTCACTCACTCACTCACTCACTCACTCACTCACTCACTCACTCACTCACTATGCGGTGGCACTATCATATCCTCGGCTCGACGGTTATTCACTGAGATGGGAAAAATTGAATTTACAGTCAACGCCAACTGCCTAAGGCACCACGTGATAAAAGAAAAAAACTCATTATTCTTGCGGCTCCGGCAGGCAGCTTTTAATATAGGTTTCCGGCATGTTTTAAAATGTGGTATATACTGCGCAGTTCGACCGAACACAGTGACAAATTGCTGAAAAAAAAATAAAGTTTTCTGAGACCTATTGGTCTCTAAAGTTTTGGCACTGACTCTACGATGCTGCATCGCAGTTAGAATATTC
The DNA here is from genome assembly GCA_030522465.1 of Rhipicephalus appendiculatus. Classification (NCBI taxonomy): domain Eukaryota; kingdom Metazoa; phylum Arthropoda; class Arachnida; order Ixodida; family Ixodidae; genus Rhipicephalus; species Rhipicephalus appendiculatus. The sequence continues at coordinate 7,576 of JALIZH010009028.1, forward strand.
CAATGTGGTATCAGGGTTTTCGAATGTATCTGAAACTTTTGCAAACAATAAGAAAACAGGCCTTTCATGGAGTACAGGAAAACTGACATTAGACCGGTTTGCCTGTTGTCGCTTTATCCGTTCCTTTTTTTTTCTCTTGCCTCTTGGATAATTAGGCTACCGCGGCTTAATTGGCACCAACATCCGTTACTCCAGGCGGCTCTGGCGCGGCCGGTAATGAACAGCGGCTCACCATATTGTCAGTATCCCGTAGCGGTACGTTGCTATAACAATGCGGTTAAGGAAAGTGTGGGGAGTGGTTTGTTTCCAGGGCAACATAGGCGGCTACGTGTGGGAACCGCGGTCTAGCAAAAAAAAAAAAAAAAACACCCTTTTTCTTTAATAAGCGTACGACCGATGCAAGGGAGCCACCTCCACGCAATTGCTTGAATGCGTGCAAGGACCGACAGGGGCATTGTTTCAGAAAAGAATGAAGGAAATTAGAAAAAAAAACTTAATTAACGTAACAGTCGTCTAGGTGCCACGTACAACAAAATTTCCGAGCACATCGCATGCGTTCATACATCTAGTGTGCTTTCTGATCCTTTTTATTGTTTAATTCGAAGTTGGTTGAGGTAATAAAATTAGTGCACGTCGCAAAACTCTGCACATTTGTGCTATAAACCAGAAACACAATTTATATCAGAATCCAGAATCCACTTTATTTTCAACACACTTGTTGGGGGTCCCTCAAGCAAAAAGCGGTGCAAAACAGCTTGACGGGACCTGGGGGGCCTACAGAGGGCAGCACATGCAGTGGATTTCAAACAGATGAACACTTGTAAGCGAAGACAAACAGCATAATACAAAGAAAATATAAAAATCACTATATATACAATGAACATCAGAACGCTGTTTCTGTATGACGCACAGTACATGAAATATTATTTAGTTTTGAGCAAAGAAAAAAATATTTATGGCTTCATCAAATAATCACACACATCTCATTTGAACACATAGAATTGGGCACTAGAATTAATATGGGTTTTTAAGGAGTGGTAAAGTGTTGGTATGCAGCATTCAAGTCTGGCTCAACCGTTGTTTGTGCAGGTATGTGGTACTGGTATTTTGCTTCCCACGAAGATAACGTCTTCGTTCATTTGCTATGCATCACATCTACTGCCGTACTTATCTACGCACTATTAGCTCGGGTAAGTTAACTGGCACCAGCTGACATTGCGGGAGCTTATGCAAAATATTGTATTTATGCGTGAAAAGTAAATAATTCACTCTCCAGGCATCCATGAACGAGAGTTTCATGGTTATATGTACACGGGTATGAGACCACAATAAATTATTTGATTTGCACTTTCATATTTTTAGTTTCATACCTTACAACCCAAGAATTAAGAAGATGCACAGAATATTTTGCTGCAGAGTTTAAACATGGATTCTCTGAGTGTTGGTGGAGACGTTGTCCACCGAACTTCACGTGGGAAAAGACCAGTTCACTTAAAGTGTGTGTACATTCATTGCCTTTCTTGTGTCTTGTTTGATAGAAGATGCTATGAGTGCGCAGAAAGGAACGGACATCGTGTAGCGCAGACTCTTGCCTACTGCGAAATAGAGTTAACGACACAAAACGAATGCAGACAAAACGATAGCGCACAGGGTTAAATTTCAAATAGCCGCGAGCGCGAATACTTTGAATACCTTACGTGATCTCCCTGCTTCCTCGTCCGTGCCCGCCGTAGTCACGAGATGCTTATTGCCACTGGAATTCCGCCAACATCAGCTTGGTGACGTTCCGCTCTCCAGTGCCATTAATGCACGCATGCCTTCCTGGCAATTCGGCCAGGTTTATGACTGGGCATACTACATTCTCTTTTTCTCTTCCTGTTCTCTCAGAGGAATTCCCGGCTGATACCCAAATTCTCCCCTACTTTTTCCTCTGTTTGACATAATCTCGTGCACTGAGTTTTTAACGCAGGAAGCTGTGTTACAATGCCATGAAGTCTTTCCTCCTTCCGTTGCGTTGAAAGTGCGCCAGAAAACGGGAGCAATTATGCCCTGTTCCGCGGAATCTTCACCGCTTTTAGATCAACGTCTACGGGTCCGGAAGCGCCTCTGCGTGTTTTTCAGTTTGACTGCATAATTTCCAGTGAGTTAATCAAAATGTGCAATCTTCGCTGCACAATGGTGTCACAGGTAGCAGCGGCTCACGAAATGCGGTGATTCCTCCTCTTTTCATTGCGATCTGATTTTAAAGGGTCTCTGTGGAATAGTGTCGTAAGGGCGAAGGAGGAGCTCTGCAGTGAAGCTTCGTCCTCCCTAAACGGAGAGCCGGGCGGACGGCTATGCCGGCCACAATTTAAGCCTGAAAGAGAGTGGTTACATTAACGTCAGTAAAAGAGAAACTCAAACGCTGGTCCTTGTAAGCGAAGTCGAACCTCTTCCTCCGTTTCGTTATGTCCGCCTCGGTGGATCAGTGGCTAGGGTGCTCGGCTGCTGACCCGACGGTCGCGGGTTCGATCCCGGCCGCGGCGGTCGCATTTCGATGGAGGCGAAATGGTAGAGGCCCGTGTACTGTGCGATGTCAGTGCACGTTAAAGAACACCAGATGGTCCAAATTTCCGGAGCCCTCCACTACGGCGTCTCTCATAATCATATCGTGGTTTTGGGACGTGAAACCCCACATATTAAAATTATCCGTTTTGTTATGGCAGTACCGCCAGCGTTGTCCTCTATTCTTCTCCTTTCGAGAGCCCAATAAAGGGCAGATGCAGCGAGCTGGATGCTGGCGGAACAAATAAAGTCAGTGTCACTAAGGGTACGTACTCACTAGCGGCAAAAACGCGAGCGACACGCCGCGTGCGGCAAGCGCGCTCGCGGCAGGCGCGTGCGTTCCCGTTTCCATTCGCGTTTTACGCGGCGCGGCAGCGATTCTTGAAGTCCTATACAACTCGAGACTTCAGGTATCACAGCCTTGTAGCGTAAAACGCGAACGGAAACACGAACGCACGCGCCTGCCGCGAGCACGCTTGCCGCACGCGGCGTGTCGCTCGCGTTTTTGCCGCTAGTGAGTACCTACCCTAAGAAGACGAGCTGCTACGGGCACGGATAAGTTACCGCTGGTTAGAAATGCATCGTGCTTCTTTTCTTCTCTTGCGTCGATCCACCTTCCCATTATACATGTATGCACAGGTCGGCAAACTCGCTCACTAGTCGACTCAGATCGGGCCATGAGTCTGAGTCAGACGGAGTCCAGGTGAGTCATATTTTGGTGAGTTTTAGTCCGGTTGAGGAAAATTTTTGTGAGCCTGAGTGTGAGTGAGTCCGGTTGAGGTAAATATTGATGAGTCTGAGTTGGAGTGAGCCCTAAGCCGAAAATACATTTCGTGAGTGAGTCTTCGTGAGCTCCACCTTTTTATTGCCGACCTATGGTCCTATCTCTTTATCTTCAGCATTGCTATCAGCGTTATATCGGCTGAAGTTTGTACTCAAGTCTTTTAACTGATATCTAAAGAATGCGGTACTTCATATTTGTTGTTCCGAGGCGTGAGTTAAGGGGGGGGGGGGGGGGGCAATGACCTTTCCCCCGCAAACTCTTTCAGGGGAAGTTCTTGATAAAGATATCTCGTACGAGTCGCGCATTTCATAAAATTGTCCTTACTGGAATGAAACCGCTGGTAACTCGTATTTGAAGGTTCAAGATATAAACGCGTATCGTAGAACCCCGATTTCGTGAGGTATTGGCGTTAAAGGGCATTGCCACCAAGATGTAAAATGCCAAATTTTATGCTAACGGACTCATGAGTTGACTCACTCAGGCTCACACACACTCAAGTGAAGCCGTGAGTGTGAGTCTGGGTGAATCCGGCTGAATAATATGTTGGTGAGTTTGAGTCCGAGTGAGTCTCGCTGAGCAGAATTTTTGTGAGCCTGAGTCCGAGTGAGTCCTCAGAGCTAAATATATTTCTTTTGTGAGTCTGAGTGAGCTCCAATATCTTTGCCGACCTATGCTTAAGGCATCACGTGTACCAGAACAAGACGCCCATTATCAATGAACGAAACCAAGGGAAATTTAAGGCATCTTTATTCTTTGTTAGACACCACGTCAATGACAACTAACATACATTCAAGCCAAGGAAAGTATGGGGGAATGTTTTTATAGGTGGGTAAGCTTTTCTGTGCCAAACTCAACCAGAAACCCAACGGCATGTCCATCCCTTTTTCACATAAGAGAAATTTCTCTGAATAAATAAATGTATAATCAAAACAAACTATCTTAGCAGTGCCATTTAACCCACCCTCCGAGGATGGCTGTTTTACCTACGGCGCTAAGCACTTAGCCTATAGAATCTGAATCTAATCGAACCACGTGAATGCGTTGTACCGCTTAATACGAAACCAAGTGTAGAAGGAGAACACTTTCTATTGAAAGCATTGCTTTTAATATTTCGTGATGGGGGAATAAAATCCATGTCTCGGTGTAAAGCTGATATGGAGCATCGCACGCATCAGGAATATTGTTCTTTTCCGAGCATTCAATGCCAAAAACGAGTCTCAGAGGTCGCTGGATGCGTCTTCTCAGGGACGTTGCAGACGCTGGCGAACAGCATGACATTGAAAGAAGAGGCGCCGATGCTGCCCGACAAAAACATCCAATTGAAGATCGCAACGTGGTGCAAGTTCTGGATGCAAACAAGCGCGTAATAATTGGACGTCTTCGGGGAAAAAAATTAGGCGTGGCTCTGCTATCGCAAACACCGATGACCAGCACAGTTGCGGGGGCTTAGCAAACAATTGGATATTTACGCCAAGGAGAAGCGATTTTTAGAGAGCCGCTCTTAGGCCCCCCCTTCCTGCGATGAGCGGCATCGCCGTCGTCATAACCGACAGAGCAAACGAGGACGAAAGAGAGCGAACGCAGAACGCATCGGAGGAGGAAAGATGGCGGTAGCGAGGAGAGCGCGAGGATAATAATAATATCTCGGGTTTAACGTCCCAAAACCACGATATGATTATGAGGGACGCCGTAGTGGAGGGCTCCGGAAATTTCGACCATCTGGTGTTCTTTAACGTGCGCTGACATCACACAGTACACGGGCCTCTACCATTTCGCCTCCATCGAAATGCGACTGCCGCGGCCGGCATCGAACCCGCGACCTTCGGGTCAGGAGTTCGAGCACCGTAACCGCTACCAGGGTTGCCGTTGGTGGCTACTTTGCGCCAAATTGGCTACTTTTCGACCCCCGTCTGGCGACAAAAATTTCCAGTTGGCGCCATGGCTATTTTCTGGCTACTTTTAAAGTGCTGATTTGGCGCATTAAGTGGCCATTTTTTTCTCATTTTTGTAGACGAAATACATCGTTTTTAAGCTTTTCTCTCGCTTCAGCGGATGCGTACGGTCGTCCTCCACCCACCAGTAGGCTGGTGCGCATCGAGGCAGCCTTACCCGATGCTTAGCGCGTCTCCAAATACGGAGTAGCGAAGTTGCGTGCATCGTGACAAATGCGTGGCCAGCTCGGCTCTCAAGCTTCCCGCCCTCTATTGTGATGCTACGTGCAAGTTTTACGAATAATTTTGATACGCAGTGCGTGTTCTCGTGCAAAGCTTGGGGAAACAGACATCTGCAACAAAATTTAGCTGGCCTGTTCATCTACAACCACAATTTGGTCTGCAGCTTCAACGAAAACCTGTTTCAACTTACATGTTCTTACTGACTTGCTGGCTGGAATATTGTAATATAACTTTGTGTCTGGCAAGAACTCATACTTTCTACATATATATATGGACACGTAATGATTTTATCATAATTCGTTCATTTATTTTATTTCCAACTTATAGGTGGATTTCCATAGTCTTACTTATTCAAAATGGTATTATTTATTGATTAATACTAAAGAATCTGCTCATAGTACCACTTCCGTTCCATTTGGCTACAAATTTGGCGATAATATTAAATGGCATGGCTACTTTGGCTACTTTTGGCTTGAGTTCTGGCTCCTTTTCAAGTCCACCCAACGGCAACCCTGACCGCTACACTACCGCGGCGGACAAGAGAGCGCGAGGAGGAGGGAATGACAGCGAAGAGAGGACAGGTTCCACGAGGGCCACCCGCGGCGCCACCGTAGTGCGCGATGTTGTGCGGTCCCCAATGACGTCATTACTAAAGTGTGCGGCGAGGACGTCCTACAGTGTAATATACCGAAATAAATCACTGCATGAACGTATGCCTCTGCGGCGGTTGTTGTGGAACGCGCCCACGCGCTGCCTTCCGTGGTCTCCCATTTAGCGATGCAGTCGCCTTACGCTCCGTCTGCGGCGGTCGATGTGAAATGGGCTGAACGTAGTTCTCCGGTCCAGTAGCGCTACTCATGGTGGTCTCTATTTAACGTAAATAGTGCACCTGTATAAAAATACTCTGAGCCGGTTCTTTATGAACGATGAGCGACGCAGCCGGTGGAAGTGCGTCGTTTGCCGCCGCTGTTAAATCAGCTGCCTGAGTAGAGGCTCAACGCCGCCGCCGCCAGAATCCATGCAGACGTACGTGCCGCCGAAGCAGAACCTTATAGAAAAAATTACACCATCTCCCGCTAAAGGGAACCATGTGTAGATGTGAAGCAGCGGGCGCTAACGCTTACATTGGCGGTGGCGTTGACGCTGGTGCTCATCGCAGCGTTGCGCAGGACAGAAAACTGGGGAGGCGCAAAGCACGCAGTGATGGAGCGGTGTTTCCTACTGGAACATGCCAATCGCTGCTAATGGGCAATGAGAGACAGAAGACTCCGACTGGACACAGAGACCCGCAGTCGGCTTTTAGTTAACGCGCACGCTGCGAATTTTTATTGTTCAACAACGCACAGGAGAAATCTCCCACCGGCACCACCTTGGAGGTCAAGATCCATTGCCATATATACGGGGTGGCCAGTGAACGGTTGTGCAGCGCGAGCAGTCGGTTTTTTCAACCAAGAAACTCGCTAGCAGACGCTGCCTGCGTCGGCGTCGCGAGGCGAGAGAGGGGGGGAGTGTAGGAGAGGAGAAAGAGGGGGGGACGCGCATGCGCAGTGGGGAGTGTGGACGGCGCGCGCATGGTTGCCTAGAGGAGAGAGGGGGGGAGCGTAGGAGAGGAGGGAGAGGGGGGGACGCGCATGCGCAGTGGGAGTATGGACGCCGCGGGCAGGGATGCTAGAGGAGAGAGGGGGGGGAACGTAGGAGGGGAGAGAGGAGGGGAGGCGCATGCGCAGTGAGTGTGTGGTTGCCGCGGGGAGGGATGCCTGAGGAGAGAGAGGGGGAGAGGAGGTTTTTTATTTATTTATTTTTAAAGGTTTGCGCATGCGCAGTAAGGGTGGTCACGCCGGCACACCACCACCGGATTAAGCTTCGCCATAAGATGCTTCACATCTAAAATCAAAACACCTAAACACCTAGGTTCGGAATTCGCATTAGGCAGTATCGTAATCGTCGGCGAATTTTTTTAGCAAAGCCACAACTTGTAGCAGCTAACTGTTAGTGTACGCTATTTCTTAGTGCTGCGCTTCGGGGCCATGACTACAAGTGTTTTAGTGCCACCTCACCGAGAAAGGATAACTTTGTTTTTCTCTTTCTATCGCCCATCGCATAGGACCCATACATCAGCGCAGTCATATTTTTCCCAGAAATGAATATCCTTCCCATAAATATACGCGCATCAAATCACGAGAAAGAGAACAAGGCTTTCGCCTTGAGTCGGTGGCGAAAAAGGAAAGTTTATTGAACAAGTGTACACAAACACTGGAGGCACTTATACACTAAAAGTTCGAAATGGCGTCAGTAGAACTTATACAAACGCTAGACATAATTTTAAACGGACATCTATAAAACACTGTGCGGTACTAAGAAACTATAAAAAAAAGAAACATGCTACTTCTCGAGGAGCTGAAGAGAGAGAGAGAAAAAAAAAGAAAAAAAAAAGAGGGGGGGTTCGAGTAGCATAGCAAGTCGGATGACATGTTTCCCTGCTTAACTCAGTATGGCGCTGCGGGAAATTCCAGTTTGTGGCATTCGTGCCGCAACGGCAGCGCTAATGGAGCCGACTGTACAGAAGCTTAACGTACAGCTGTTTTCTTGGGGACGCAAGCGTGGCGCAAGCTTTCTTGGAAACTTTTCTGGTAAAGTATGTATTTAAATTAAAACTTATTCCTGAAATAACAAGAGGCTAGGCTTCTTCTCGCAAGAAACGTCAATCCTTATTCCAAATGCTCGGTTTTCTGCCCCGTCAATTTATCTTTCGCAGCGGACCGCACGAAGAGATACATCGATGACACCTCAGCGAAGAACATTACACATGAAAACGTAAGTCCATATTTTGCGTGTTAAAGGGCCCCTCACCAGGCCCCGTAACAAATTTTAGTTAGACGCTGGCAGTTGTTGTGTGTCCGATGAGGAGCATTATGCCACAAGAATTTTTTCAATCGGTTCAATAGGCGCTGAGAAAATCGATATTTTGATGCGGCGCGAAACCATGATGCGAGGAGGCGAGCTCGAAACCCTTGCCGCTCGGCCCGCGTAGCCTTCGCAAGCCAAATCTCTTCCCTACCTTCTCCGGCGTCGGAGCGAGAGCAACACGTCATGGCACGCAAGGTCACGTGTGCATGACGTGACCAAGGAAGCCCAGCCCCCGAGCACGCGTGCGGCGTTGTTTTGTTGACCAGCGTTATTTTGTGGTCTATTGCCTCTTTCTTCAGGATGGATGCCTCGGTGCGCGTTCCTTTCACTTTTCACTGGCACGAGTATAGCACGAGAGTGGCGGTAGGGTGGCCTAGTGGCGGTATCATGAGCCAGTGCCGCATTTACGTTTACTTGGACGCGCTAGAATAAATGAGCACATTGAGTACTGGAACGCGCCAGGACAACACTTTCGTTTCCAGGGCTGGCGTCTCCTCAATGCGCTAACAGCGGGGACACGAACGCATGCGAAACGGAGGCACATTAGCCCCGCATATCGCTGCAATTCACTGAACAAAAATGAAAAAGACGCAGACATTCCCCTTGTGCGTCTCATTATTTCTCTCAAGTTTTATTCATCTATTCAAGCAACTAATTACAGAAACTACACATGTCGTGTCAAATAATTTTCGCAGTGTCACGTGCTACTGCTGTCGACGTCAGTGCACAGCCGTCTACGTAGAGGACCGTTGTCACAGCACTGCCATCTACGTAGGGCCATTCCGCCGTGTACGTCATCCCCTCATTCTCTACGCGCAAGCACGCGAAAGGAAGGGCAAGCAGCGTTCAGCTTAAAATTTGACCCATTTCCGCGGCGCGTAGCGTTGCAAATTTTGGCAGACGTGATCGTGAACGCTCAGTGTATCAATTGCGCTCGTCAGCTAAAAAAGTGTCGAACCTGGTGAGGGGCCCCTTTAACACATCCAATTAATAAGCACATCATTTTGGGCGCTCCTGCCGTAGTAGCTTAGAAGGCTGAAATGTCCCACTGCTAAGCTACGCGGTTCGGTTTCCGGCTACGGCAGCCGCACTTAGATGATGGCGAAATGTGAGGTGAATCTTGCACTTTCATTAAAGCACATGTTAAGGAACCCAACGGATCAAAATTTATCTAAATTTATCTAGTGTCCTCCGGTGTGACGTGACTCATAATCATATTGTGCTGTTGTCGGGTAAAACTCCATAAACATATTGATAGGGTAATGGGTGCGTCTTTACTGATTCTATCTTGGGCCCCTAGGCCTTTTGTTTCAGATTTTTTAGCGCTAATTTTTAAATGCGCTTGGCGTCACCTTCCCATTGTCATTCTCTGATCATTCGTGTGTGTTGTCAGGCACCAAATAGGGATAGAAATTTAGCACCTGTATAGCTCAAAAAGTCACGCGGGGTTTCATACATTTGCCTAAGACGACTCAAAGGTGATGGTCATCGTCGACTACTTTTTTCTTCTTCCTCTGAATCGACTGTATTGATCTACTGCTCCTCCCTCGAAAGCTGTCTTCGTTAACCAGGGTTTGCATTGCCTCCACGATCGTAGGCATTGCAGCTTTCAGCACCTGTGTGGTTTTGCATTGCTTCAATGATCGGAGGCAGCTTTCTGCACCTAACAAGAATTTACATTGCCTCCGCGATCAGAGACATCGAAGCTTTCTGCACCTCACGTAAATTTGCATTGCCTCCACGATCGGAGGCACACGGTGAGCTTACAGGTTTACCAGTTGCCTAATTCATGACAATATTTTGTGAGTGCTTTGCGAAAAGCCTTGCGTGAGGGCACCGAAATGTCAATTTCTCTGTTTGTTGATGGCTGACAGTATTGATAACTGTTACACAAGCCAAATAGTCTTCATATTATCATTTTCGTGTACCCTATCGCAGTACAGGCCGTCTCCGAATTGCCGCAAGACACTTTCTTGTCTTTAAAGTTATCAATTCTGGGAAGTCCAGTCGAAAAATTAGCCGGAGAAAGCGTGCCACTGGCAAGATATGTGTCTCGTAATAAGCCGATAAGCATGGAGAAACTCGAGGAATGCAAATATTAACTCAGAGGATTTTGCCTTAACATTGCGTTAATGATTATGAGCTGTGAAGAAAAGATCTTACGGACTGCTTAGAGGGTGCCTCTAGGTGAGAAAATCTCTTGCCCGTAATAATCCCCATATCGACCTTTGAAGAGACTCTCACTTACGGACACAGCACATTAGAAAAAAGGAGTAACTCTCAAGCGTGTCCATAGAGGGTTCTTAGGCACTCGTATGCAAAGACATATTCGACAGCTCGGTAGCATGACGTTCACTGCTTTAATGTAGGGCGTACAAATTCCTTGCGAAAGCCTCGAAATATGTATAAAAGCGGCTCTAGCAATCGCCTTCTGTGTAATATTTTCTCTCCTTTTGCACTTGCGCAAGTTCAGCTACGAAATGAAGGGTCCAAATACTGTTCGTGTTATCTACACGAACCAGATGGCGGTAAATGCGTGTAGCTGAAACGTTTACTTTGTGTTTATAAGGCATTTTCATTTGTTCATTACATCATCCACGGGATTAGCCGAGCAAAGGTGTGTAGCCCTAATTTCTTCTTGCGCTTCGTGTCACGAGATGGGGACGAGACAGGGACTACAGGACAGGGGAGTGCGCAACCTCACAAGTGGCTTATTCACACCTTGCAAAGTGTCAAAGAAAGATTAACCATAATGTAGGAGGAGGCATAAGCTAAAGGACGAGAAGTTGCAAGAAGACTAAAAGAAAACAAGGATAACGCAAGGTTATATAACATATGCCTACACACTAAGGTGCGTCTTTCAGTGCTTGGCGCCACAGCCCAATCATCGCGGGTGAACTTCAGCGTACGGGGATGTTGGTGGCGCTATCTGCTGCGTCATCTCACATCATTAGCAATACAGCGCGCCTGTGTCCGATGTTGGGCCCCCCCAGTAGACAGCCCACCAATGGCAACTCTAGCGTACAACCCGACATACCCGGCGATTCTGGCAACATTTACGTCACGTTCTGACAGATCCTTAAAATATGGAGAAAGTGCCTTAACCGGAGGCGCCAGTGTTCTAACTACTATAACGGAATGTCTGTATCAGAAAGAGAAAGAAATCCAAGTGGAAGGTAGACAAAAAGCTTCATCGGCAATCTACGAATGAGCATGCATCTTGTAACACCAGAGAGCTAGTTTACCTGTCGCTAAGTTAATCACAGCGGATAGCGCATGATTTTATGTGACACTCATTGAATTACTTTCAACATCTCAATTCACTGCATTCTTGCAATGAATTGCATTGCAATTCATTGCATCCCCCTCTTCCCTATAAAGCTATCGGTTTTCCACTACCTCCAGGAGCACCCGATGATTAAGCGACGTGGTCAAGTAAAGACGTTATCATGTGGTGTTATATCAAGGCATCATTGGCCACGTGACTTGGACATCACATTGTCGCGTGACTTCTCGTTGAATTCTTCTTCACGAAGCTGCCGGTCATTTTTTTTACATGACACGTAGAAGACATTCGCCCTTATTGACATAATATATCTACCTTCACTGTCAGTATGTGCTACATCAACAGTCCACTAGAGCCGGTTTCCTCAGAAGTTGCTTGCGATGAAAACATTTTCGAAGACAACGACGGATATATGTGTTTTGCATTAAGAATACAGTATAAAAGTGCTTTGTGTAAGCGAACGCAAGTACAGCAATCTTTTGCTACTTCATCTGGTTTCGGCAGACATTTTCAGCTGTCAATAGACATAACAGCAACCGTGAAAGAGCGAAACCATCACTCGGGATCGCACCGCATCTGTCCGTAATGTGATAGCTGACGTGGTTTTCAAGTGCCCCAAAGAATAGTGGCTCAAGCACGAAAGCGCCGAGGTGCGCTTCTCAAATGGCCTTCCATCTGTCTTCGAAATTCGATAAAGGCGCTCACTCAATGCGTATTTTTCGGACGCTCCTTAAGTGGCACCATTCAAAGGTTCGACGCGGTGGAAGAACTAACGGTCGCTGTCCTGGCTAATGCTTACCGAGGCGTGTGTCAAGAGGTATCGCGACAACCGAATGTTCCTGCGCGAAACAAAGGATCACTGGAAGTGTGCAGCTGCCAGTGGTTCTTCGTAAATGAAGATTTGTTGGGAGCAGCGAATCATTCAGTCAGCCTTCAGAAGTGCTCCATTAGTCACCAACGAGGATACAGTGAAGGAGACTCGTTTAGCAAGCTGTGCCAGTCGACAGGCTGTGCGACAACTCGCTCATTTATACCCGATTCAGGAACACGTCAGCGGAATTTCGCCAACAAACTGCCGCATACTGCGTGCTTTTGGACAACTTGCGTTAATTTCGGTACGCAATTTAGACTTTGATCCAGAATATGTAACCTTTTTCTACATGAAATAATTAGTCAGATAACACCCACGAGGCTTGAGACTAGTTGGCACAAGTAAGTGTCCTGAAGTGAACGTTCTTGAAGTGATTTTTTTTTTTTGCTTTAAGAGTCTTCATAAAGGTACGTAATGCAAGTAAGCGCGATCAGCTCTCACAAGCAAGAACTTGCAATTAACCGATCGTTTTGTCTATTTTCTGCGAGCATAACACATTCGCACATTATTCAGGATGGCTGAGCTGATAGGATGCATCTTACAAATGCCAAGACTAATTATAAACTTCCGCCTATATTCCTGAATTTCAAGAGTGGTGCGTTTATCCGCACGTAATTCAAATCTCAATCAGATAACGACGTGCACATTAGCGACAACGTCACAAATGCGTTTGAAGCCGTCAAATGGTTAAAATGGTGAAGAGTAAAAGCGGGACCTCAACCCGTAACGTTGGCCGCGTTGGACAAGAGAAAAAAATTCACATGGTACCAACCATCCATCCACCTGGGTCCCCTGATGCAATCGCCTAAGAGGACTCAAAAACGATAGGTCGTCCACTTCATTTTCTGCTAAGTGCACTGCAATCACCTGCCCACTGAAAGCTTTCTACACCTAACGTGGTTTAGCATTGTCGGCGGGATCGGAGGCATTGGAAGCTTTCTCTGCTTCACGCGGTCTTGCACTGCCTCTGAACCACCGACCCTTGACCAAACAACGATGTCGTGTGGTGACATCATGCCGTGATGTCACGATGACCTCCTGATTACTGGCAATATGTAATGTAACGGTGGCGTCGCGTGATGACGTCATGAAGTGCTGCTATCGCTTGGACAAGGTCACGCGTGTTTCTGGAGTGACCTAACCAGACCTGTGCGTGATCCTGCGAGACCATTTCGAGACTTCATGGTTTCACAAAGTCCCGCGAAGTCTCGCGTCAGTCTCGCGAACGGGAGCGCAGACAGAGTCACTTAAGGCGTTCGCTTTAATAATTTCTACCCGTGTACTGTGCGATGTCAGTGCACGTTAAAGAACACCAGATGGTCGAAATTTCCGGAGCCCTCTACTACGGCGTCCCTCATAATCATATCGTGGTTTTGGGACATTAAACCCCAGATATTACTTATAATTTCTAGAAAAAATAAACAGCGTCAGCTACGGAACAAATATAGGGACGATAGTGACTTGAGCGTGACGGTAACAGTGAAAGCACCATCAAAAACGTCTCTTGCGTTAGTCAAGATGGGTAATTACGCATAAGAGTGCTCACAGCCAAGAAAAGCCCCTTAATCAAAGCATTTCACAAATGCCGATACTAGAACGTAGGTCAGCCTGAAGGAAGGAGTACTCGTTCTATACAATGCTTCTTTCTTCCAGCGACCATCGTGCACTGGCAGCGCTGTACGTCACCATTTGGTGCCTGTAGAAAATTTCTATAGGGGTTGTGTTGCTGATTTGTGCTTGCGCTGACTCGCTCACTCGCATTCGCCCTGTGCAAATTATGCGACGTTTTTCGGATATATAGATATAAGTGAGATTTGTGGCATTCAGTGCGTGACGGCGAGAAGCTTAGTGGAGCATCGACTGTTTACGTTTACTCCTAAACGGCGTTCTGCATGTGTGATTTCACGCTCTGACTGACTGCCAAGAAAGTGTATTCTGCATCCTTTACATCACCTGTGAAACGGTAAAGGATGGGTTCGTGTTGTGCTGTGCCAGGGTGCAGCCTTCGCTCACAAAGCAACGTTTTTCACACCGAAGCTGTTTAAGCCGCCGTAATATCGACCCTGCTACAAAACTATCATAATCTTGAACGGGTATGTGCCACAGAATTTGGGGCAAATCCCACCGCTCACTGCTATGGCGGTGGCCTGTAAGAACACTGACGGATGAGAAAACGAGTATAGAGAGAGATAGAGAGAGAGAGAAAGAAAGAAAGAAACAGACGGAAAGAAAGATATAAAGAAAGTCAAAGAGGAAAGTTCTTGGAGAAAAAAACTTCACCAGGCTGGATTCGAACCCGCGTACCCTCGATCCAAAGGCGAGCGCGTCCTAACCACTCGGCTACCCACGCACGCCAGCAAAGCATAGCATAGCCTTGTCTATTATAGTGCAGCAAGTTGGTGGGAAAGAGAAGTGAACGTGCTGAGCCACGCATCTCGAAGCTAGACGTGTCGATAAACGGGCAGTACAAGCGGCGACGGGGCCGTCCTTCGCTGTGCCAAGTTTTGCGCGACTTTGTGCAAATGCAATGATCCGTGAAATGCACTTGATGGATCCACTAGATGCACTTGATGGATGCACTTGATGGATCATAGTGGATGCACTTCATAGTGCAAATATTATATTTTTTTTTCGGAAGTACGAACGTTTAGGTTCCCTGTTGAGGCTGACACAAGAAACAGCAGGAGAGCAGCGGTGCTCCGCAAAAAAATGGCCACCTGACACGAACTCCCAGATTTGCTCTGCTCACTTCATACAAGGTAGGTTACTACGAGGAGTATCCAGAATACTATAGCGCGGATTAATTTATCTTATACATAGCATAATTGCGGCAAAGCTAGCGATCTCCGTGCCTGCATGTATAGAGTTCCGTCAGCGCTCAAAAAGCATTTACGAATTAACGGGTGCCAGTTATAGACGGCAGTGCGAAACGAGCTGTTTAACGCGATTCCTTTAAAAGACAAAATGGCCGCTAGTGCGTTATCAATTCAGCCACGGAGCGGAGCGGCCGTGGAAAGGTCACAATATTTTGCGATCTTGCGATCTTGCGCTAGCATTTGACGAGGAGCTCATGCCATGTCGTGGCATTATGGTGCAGTAGGAACGGAACTTAGCTTTTGGAAACGTTGTAATTAATTTTCCTGGACGCACTCGCGCTTACTAGTAGATTTTCTAGGCTCTTGAGGGCTTGGCCTTTCATATGACGGAAAACAGGAGAACTGCAATGGAAAATTTTCTTGCCAGTACCGCTTCAGAAAATAAAGAAACGCAAGAAGGCAGGGAGAAAATAAAAAAGAGACTTCAACAGTGACGCAGATTTATTTTGATGTTTTTCGTGCGTTGTCGCGCTACTGAGTCATGACTCATGAGGTCGACTTCCGGGATTCGACACCCTAGCCTACACGGAAGACACATGAAAAATAAGCGTTCCATACCCTCACGACGCTGCCGCAGAGCACGAAATTTTCACGTCATGAAGGAATAGGAAACGACACATGTAGGAAAGGAAGAGCGCCGTACTACGCCAGTACGCACTCAGAGGGCGATGAAACAATAATACAATTCTTCCAGCGAGAATTAGCGTATAGCAAAAGACAGTCTGCGATCACTGAAGGGCTCTTCCACTGCACTGCAATCAGTGGACGAGCATTCTTGACATCACCCATGAGTTTATAATTGTAGCATACTTGTGAGCAGGCACGCCGATCTGAGTCATCTCAACCTCGTTCGTCAATCGCACTTAGCCTCTCACAAACGCCAGGGTTATAAAGTATGTTCCTACTGACGATTGCAGAAAGGTCATCACCTGTGACGACTGAGGCCGTACAGAAACATTATGAGAGTTCTGAATGTTATGTGTGGTTTATCCAGATGTCGGCCCCCCATCGGGTGCTGCAGTCAGTTAACTCGGCATCGTAAATGCACTGAAGACTATTGGCTCTCGAGGCTATGTGCGTTTCGTAGATCCGGTACATTGGTGCGGCTACAAACCCACGAGGTCGCGCAATGCTCAGACCAGCGTCTGTTTTAGAGTATGAAGAAGCGTTTCATACCAATTCCAGTGATTTTGTCTGGCGCAAATTGTTTTGTTCGACTATGCGAAAGCACAAATACAAAATTTCCAATACAGGATTGAGAAGCGCTGTCAGCATACCCACTATCCAGTGTCTACGCTGCTGTCATCTATTCCTGGACTTCAGGGACCACGCGAGCAAAAAGCAGTACCGAAACGTTGTAGCAGTTGTGATGGTGCTTTATTGCTTCAGCAACAGAAGCGCCAGATTGCCAAAGTCGTATGCTGAGTTGCACTGAAGCCGACGGTGCGCATGCATTAAACGGTAAAACTGGCGAAGGATTGCGAAGGCGTAGTCGCGATTGCAGTTATAGATAGATAGATAGATAGATAGATAGATAGATAGATAGATAGATAGATAGATAGATAGATAGATAGATAGGTAGATAGATAGATAGATAGATAGATAGATAGATAGATAGATAGATAGATAGATAGATAGATAGATAGATAGATAGATAGATAGATAGATAACCCAGTACTCCCTAGAACATTTCAAAAGCGAAGCTCTTAAAGTGAGAGGTAAAATTCTGGTCTACGCAAAAAAACCTTCGCGCCGTTGCTTAGCAGCCGCGCCCACCGACAGAGACAGTAATCGTAGCGGCCCTACCGAGTTTCCCGGCGCTCGAGCCGAGTACAAGCGATGAAAGGCCCGCGCTTCGACCGGGGGTGCCACAGTCAGCTTTGCACGTTAGTTCTGGCGCTGGAATTCTGACATTCTTGCATGGTCTGTGACAGGCTGTGGTTCGACTCTACTTTGTCTACCCCAAGGAAAGACCATCAGGCAAGAAGGCCACGTTAAGACCCTAATATCAACCAGCTTCGCTGCTTCTTAAACTTTACACGGCTAGTGTAAACTTCCCCCCTTGCTTTATTCATCAATTTCGGGTAATTATTCTTCAAGTACGCGCAATGGGAGCTCCACGAAAGACTTCTGATATTATATATCGGTGGCTACCCGGACATATAGGTATTACTGGCAATCAATCAGCCGATGATGCAGCCCGCTCAGCCCATGAAGGAACCAGTGTGGTTCCGATCCCTCTATCAAGGTCTGATGCGGCAAGACAACTTTATTTGCTGGCTCGGAATCTTACACGCACGTTTTGGTCGTCTACGAGCTTCCAAAGGTGTCACCTATATAAACTGGATCCTTCGCTCAAACAAAAGCTACCATCGCAAATTTCCCGCTTCCATGCGACACTGTTATGCCGCCTTTGGTTGGGTGTTGCATTCACAAAGGCCTACTCATTTCGCATCGGTATGGCGGGCACCTCTACATGCGACTCCTGCGGAACTGAAGAAACCATCGAACATGTCCTGCGCAACTGCGCTCGCTGTGACGCCCAGCGATGCCCGCTCCGGATGGTTTTGAACCAATTAGACCCGTGACCATTTTCTGTATAGAAGATTCTAGGACCTTAAACGTGTGCTTCGATAGCGCAGAAAGCAACTAAAGTGCTACTGAAGTACCTGAACGCAACAAATCAAGCGACCGGCTGTAGACTAGATGTGCTCCCCCAAGTGTGCTCGTGATCCTGTGTATCTTTCTTCTTCCCTCTCTTCTCCTGTTCCTCTTTTCACCCCTTTATCCCTCTCTCCCAGTGCAGGGTAGCAAACCGGACGTGCGTCTGGTTAACCTCCCTGCCTTTTATTGCTTCTCTCTCTCTCTCTCTCTCTCTCGGGTAATACTGCAAGAATGCTTTAGATAAGCCTGTGCGCCCTTTAGACAATGCCCAAGCAGTTGCGATATGCTGTGCATGATGCACTTACGCAGCGATGCAGATGCAGTCAGCGCTGACAATGGTTCCATCGTCGTTAACGATGCATCAAGGACTACATGTTTTAGAGACTGCTTGGCTGGCTTGCACGGTTGCCGCAATGACCACTACGCCTTCTTCAAGTTTCCCGGGCTTGAACGACGCGTGCCACTTGAATTTTGCCGCTCAGAAACGCATTCTAGGCGTCTGCTATCCTGTAATTCTTGAAAGTTCTTCCGTGTCAAAACACACACCCTGCACGAGATAAAACGAAATTTCCGGTGTTCAAACCGGGGGAAGGTAGAACCGGGGGAAGGAGACTCGCACGACATCATCGTCCAGAGGATCGGAGCTGCTCATCGCCCTGAACGTCAGTTTTTGGCAATACCGACGTTTTGCTTAGTCCCTAGGCGTTTTAAAGTAGTCGCTGAACATCTCAACAATTTTCACGATGCAGAAACAACTCGACACAGACACCACCAAGTAGCGCAAACATCGACACACCGCATCGCTGTACACACTACATTGTGCCCGCCTGCAAACAACATAGCCGGACGGCCTGCTAGTTCTCCTGACGGAAGTTTCGATAGGGCAACCTTGTGTTTGTAAACACTCAGCCCGTCTATACAGAGTGCTCAATGCAGGTTGGCTACATACGTCGGTTACATACATCGTAATATCATTACAAAGCCAATAGTGGTGGGCACCTCAGAAACGAACGAGGGCGCTCCCTCTCTAAGTGCTCCGATAAAGGAGACATATGGTTGATTCTTTTTGCTGTTTGTTTACAAGGCATTAAAGCTGCCTTGCATCTCGCTTTGACCTTCTACCTCCCTCCAATAATAGGAGACGTTTAGTTGTTACCAAAGGCTACGACATAGTATTTCCCATTTTTCCTAAGCATTCCTAACCTAAAATTAGAATGGGAAATGTGACGCTGTCATTAAAGCGAAAAGTATACAGTCACTACATACTTTCGGTCCTAACATATAGTGCACAAACATGGAGGATAGCAAAGAAACTACGAAGAAGTTTACGACCATGCAGCATGCAATGAAACGGAAATTGCAGTAGGAATATTGACAGATAGGAAGAAGGCAGTGTGCATATGGGAACAAGCAGGGGTAACGTATATTCTACTTGACATCAAGTTGAAGAAATGGAATTGGGCTGACCACGTAATGTAAAGGAATGACCAAGAGCAAAAATAAAGAAAGGTTACAAAGGAATGGGTAAAACTGTCGAGTAAGGCAAAGATTTGGATTGAGTGACTTCAGAATTGTTATTATTTATTTATTTGCATCTATCTCAAATTTTCGCTCACGGACAAGGCTAATTTTTCGCTCACAACCAAGAACTTCCATGCCGACACCGGAAGTTCTGCGAAGCGAGCTCTTTAGCGATATTGCTTTGAAATAAAAATGCCTGCTTGTGTGTCACCAGCCCAGCCAAGAAGCGGAACAGGCGTGGAAACGTCACGATATCTTTTGCGAGCACACGACGAGAAGCTGATACCATGTCGTGACAACAGGGTACAGTAGGAACCGAAACTAGCTTTTGGAAACATGGTGTGATTAATTTTTCAGAGCACACTCGTGCTTAACAGTACATTTTCTAGGCTCTTGAGGGCGTGGCCTTTCATTTGTCGCAGAACAAGGAAACGGCATTGGAAAAATTTTGCGTTAGTACCGCTTTAGGAAATAATTAAATCAAGGAGAGAAGGAAGTAAGTGCAGATAGAGTTCAAGAGTGACGCAGATTTATTTTTATGCTTCACACGCGATGTCTCGCTACTGAGTCATGCGATCGACTTCCTGGATGCTTATAAGGAAGGCGCATGAAAAACAAGCGGTCCTTGAACTCACGACGCTGGCACAGACCTTGAAATTTTCAAGTCGCAAAACGCCAGAAGACGATACACGTAGGAAACGAAGAGCATCGCACTATGTCAGTGCGCACTAAGATGGCTATGAAACGAATGAAAATAAAATTATTCCAGCGACAATTTGGGTACAGCGAAACACAGCCTGCGGTCACTTAAGGACCGTTTCGCCACACCGCAATCAGCGGACCATCATTCTTGGCATCACCACTCAGTTTATAGTAGTAATATTCTTGCGAGCAGGCACGCCGGTCTGAGTCATCTGAACCTCGTTCTCCAATCCCGCGCCACCTCTCGCAAAGGCATAGTTAATGTGTTCCTAGACGATTCCCGAAATTTCACATCTGCTGTGACGCCTGAGGCAGTATAGAAATTTTATGAGAGAGTTTTGAATGTTATGTGTTATGAATCCAGATGCCGGCCACCATCGAATGCTGCGATAAGTCAGCTCGGCGTTCGAAATGCTCTGAAGACCATTAACTCTCGAGGCTCTCTGCGTTACGTGAATACGGTACATGGGCATCCGTGTACTGTATCCAAGTATTGGATTATACTATATCAGATCATATAAAGCAGAGGTCTCGAACACTTGGCCCGCGGGGCCGCATGCGGTCCGCGGCTTCAAAAGGAATAAAACGTTTGTGGCTTTGTTGAATGGTACTCGCATTATTGACTCGCCTACTGCCATTAATGACGCTTTGTTCGGGTTCGCTAAAGAAACGGGACAGGTCTCAAGTATTTTTTTTTTCGTGAGGAACCCCATGCGGTCATCATGAGTTGAAACACAACCGCGGAAGAAAATCTCTATGTTTTGTGATTTTGAGAAGAACTTGTTCTTGACCTAGTTGGTGAGGTACGGAATGCATAGTTTGCCGCTAATAAACACGCACACAAAAAGAAGAAGACGAGGACGACACCACGGGCGGCACTTCCAACAGATTTATTTATTTATTCACAAGGTTACCCACAACCTCAAGAAGGTGGCAGGCAGTTTAAGCTGGGCCAGCTCCGTTTAAGCTGGGTCAGTTGGGCCCCCCGTACCTCTGGTGACGGGACAAGACCGCAAGGTTGTGGCCAGAGACACGGTACTGTGTATATCGGTTGTGAGCGTAGGTCGGCAAACTCACTCATGAGTAGACTCACTCAGATTCACTCAGACTCAGATCTAGCCGTGAGTGTGAGTGAGTCATGGTGAGTAATGCTTTGATGAGTTTGAGTCCGAGTGAGTCCGGCTGAGATAAATTTTAGTGAGTCTGAGTCTGAGTGAGTCCGCTTGGGGAAAATTTTGGTGAGTGTGAGTCCAAGTGAGTGCGATTGAACAAAATATATTTCATGAGTGAGTCTGAGTGAGCTCCACATTTTTTGTGCCGACCTATGCCGATAACTAATGAACTTCTGCACTATTATTAGCCGAATGTTAGCTCGCGTTTGTACTCTCCTGTACTTGCACATACTCCAACGGACTAGCAGTCATACACCAGCTCAATATTTTTTGATCAGAGGCGTGAGCCACGGGCGGATGAGGTGCCTCGACCTCCCCCAGCAAGCTTTTTCACGGGAATTCTTGATAAAAATATCTGGTGGGTCATCTCATTCTCTAAAAATGCCCCTACTGGATTGGAATCACTGATAACTCGCATTTAAATGTACGATATTAAAAGGTACCCAGTGGAGCACCAATTATGCGATATATTAGTATTAAAGAGCATGGAAACTTTGGTCTAAACAGTTAAATGTACGTTAAAGGACTCATTAGTCGACTCACTCAGACTTCACTCAGACTCAGATCGAGCCGGGAGTCTGAGTCTGAGTGAGTTCGAGGAAGTAAAGTTATGGTGAGTTTGAGTCCGAGTGAGTTCGGTTGAAAAAAAATTGTAGTGAGCATGAGTCCGAGTGAGTCCGCGTGAGGCAAATTTTGGTGATTGTGAGTTTGAGTGAGTTTTAGAGGCAAAATATATTTCATCAGTGAGTCTGAGTGAGTTCCACATTTTTTGCCGCCCTATGGAGACAGGAGTGGTGTACGAGATCCCCTTGACCCGTGGAAAATCCTATGTAGGACAGACCGGACGTTGTGTTAATATACGAACCAGGGAACATGAGCTAAATTTAAACAAAGAAAACGAATTAGCGCATTTACCTGCGCACTGCAAAGCCTGCAAGTGTAATCCGCGGTTTGATAACGTCAAGATCCTTGGTAGGAGCAACAAACAAACGGCTCGGGAATCTTTGGAAGCGTTTTACATTAAAAAATTGGCTGAATTGTGCATTAGCGAACCGTCATTACAACTGTACTCTTCGGAGATTGGATTTCCTGAGCGTTGGTTGGCCTGTTAACTAGGTTTGTGGCTTTAGGCGCATGCGTTGCACTTTTTCAGTGTATATATTCTTCTGTCCTCGCACAAATAAATTCCGTTGGAAGTGCCGCCCGTGGTGTCGTCGTTGTCTTCTTCTTTTTGTGTGCGTGTTCATTAGCGGCAAACTATGCATTCCATTTCGTGATATGTTTTGCGAATCCTATCGCCAAGTCCCCTTCAGAAATTATTCATATATGGCATATAGGTAATGCGTTCTTTCGAATAGTAGCGTTAGGTGACGCAATGCTCACGTTTTCAATCCCGCTCTTGACATGCTCTACTGTCAGTGGCCACTGTCGCTTAACGCTTAAAGAAGTCGGTTTAAGTTAAGTATGAGCATTGTTGCAGAAAGCGAAAGGGAAAAACATCTCAGAGGTATTCCTTACATTCAGTGCGTATCTCACATGCTAAAGAATGTGTAGTAGATGTGGTATTTTTGTTGTTTTTACTGCTGCTAATAAGCTAGGTAAGATTTGTACCGCGTGCAGAGAAAGAATGAGCGAGTAAAAGACAAGAAGCGGAGCGACATTTGTTGAGTAAGACACACCAACAAATTCACCGATTGCCGTACATTTGTGGTGTATGTTTCCTTTTAGCTACGGCCGCTTCTACGTTCGACAGACGGGCCGCTGTGTTAACCAGAGATCATTCTAACCCAAGAGATTGCTAACCAGAGGCTCAACTTCTTATGCTTCTTTACATTGCCGAGAGTGTAAGTACACACCAAAATTCGATGAATGCGCAGTTCTTTACTAGCACAGGAATGAAGAAACTTGTCTAATGATTCAGACATGCCGTATCAATAATACTGGTAGTGCATGCCTGAGTCAACCGTACGTTAACTTGTATAAATAATAAATGAAATGCCTTAAGAGTTATCGTTCACGTAGACCCCCACGCGTGCCAGATTTATAGGTTCGTCTATTGCATGGGCATGCGCAAATACGTATTCGTACCGTAATGAAAGAAGCATAACTTGCCAACTTGCCCAGCTCCGTGTTATTCTAAGGCCTACGATAACCCAGTAATTCGATCTAACGCCTCTAGTGGCTCCGCTAGCCCAGCTTTGATGTTTCGTATCTTCGGGCTATGTTCAGCATGAAGGCAGCCGGAATGAAGGCTTTTCCGCGACGGAAAATGGAATTTTTTAAAGGAAAATTCTTATTTTGTGCGCAAGACGTTTCAGGAAAAACTGAACAGGATAGGACAGAGCGCACAGGAAAGGACAGAGTGCGCTCTGTCGTATCCTGTTCAATTTTTTCCTGAAACGTCTTGCGCACAAAATAAGGGTTTTCCTTTAAAAAATGCAGCACCAACCAGCCCAAGCAGCTACCCTGTTGCAGTATATTTCAAGTACATGGGGCTCTTCTTCCCTTCCCACTACTTCTACTCAGGCATGCATAAGTTTGATTGCTGATGAGACGTGCAAAGCCAGGCTTTATTCCTTCTCGGTGAAAAACGCTTACCTACCAGCGGAAGTGTCGCGCCTTTTTGGTGGACTGGAACCATCCTTGGGCCACAAGAAAATGATTTGCAAGATGCTAAAGGGGGAAAAAAATGTGTGGTCTGTCCTATCCTGTTCAATTTTTCCTGAAACGTCTTGTTCACAAGATAAGGGATTTCCTTTGAAAAAATGCAGCACCAACCAGCCCCAACAGCTACCCTGTTGCGGAAAATGGAAGCCGAGATGACAGGATAGCAAGTGACGCCGTTTCCACAACCAATATTACTGCCTCAGGAAGGAACCGAAGTGGTCCAGAAATGTCAGGTCCACTTCAAAAGCTGTGGCACGAGCCACTTCCTCTTTTAGACGTGCTGCGGAGAAGCATTTCGCATAGAAAAGTTCCTGTTTGCTGCTAATAACGTGGTCCCAAGAAGTGCGATATCTCTCAATTAGGATGCATGGGTGTGTGTTTGAGACCAAACAATTTGTGCAGGTATTGTGTGTCTCCAACGATCATAATTAAACTCTTGGGCGCCAAATGTTGGGATCGCTGGGGGTAACATCACTTATACATGTTAACAAGGGCGCAGCAACAATCAAACTAATAGAGACATGTAAAAGAATTGGGGCAGCTGGGCACTACTCATGCGAAGACTGTGGAAAGACAAGAACTGAGGCCATCCACTACTACATGGCCTCCACTCCTCTCCACCTTCACTTCTTTTCTCAATCCCATCCTCTACTGTAGTATACATAGCTACGCTATGCTGCTTTTGTCTCCCATCATTCTTTCCCTCCTTCTTTTTCTCGCTTCCCTTTCACCCTCTTTCTATACTATATACTAAACATGACTATGCTTTGCTTTCTTTCACTCTCCTTCTGGTTCTCTCTATTTCTCTCTCTCTTTCTCTGTTTCTGTCTCTTTGTGTATTTCTTTCTTTCTCCCTATCTTTTACTGGTTCTCGCGCCAATAGTAACGCAATCACATGGCTCCCATAAGTACCCGTCCTGTTGCCGGGCCTGGATAGTCGAGTGGCGACGACCGCCTTCGGACCGTGGGTACGTGGGATCGAATTCCACCTCTCTAAGAAACTTTCTTTCATTTTATTTCATTTGTTCTTTGAACGCTCACCTCCCTTTTACTTCCTTCTCCTTGACTCAGCACCCCTCGCTTTACTAGGCTTTCCTCTCTCCCACCGCACTTCGAACCCCCCTTCAGCCATTCTCCATCACCCTCATTCGCCCCGCTCTCTTCCTCCGCGGTCCTCGCTTTCCCGGGCTCCTGGTGTAATCGGTAGTGGGATTGCCCAATTCCTTTAGTGCAGACCCACCTGAGTTTTTGCTGACGGCACATGGAGTTTAGCCAAGCTTAAACATCTGCACTGTTAAAATGACTGGCGCTAGACATCAGCAGCCGTCGGTACGTTTTCGCAGGTTCTGCGCATCTATGTGCAATGACATTGTTTTCCGCCAGTAAGCTTTTAGCTGATCTCTAGCACCCATCCCGTTTACATTTTAGATGTGAAGCATCTTATGGCGAAGCTTAATCTGGTGGTGGTGTGCGGTGTGACCACCCTAACTGCGCATGCGCAAACCCTTTCAAAAAAATAAAAATAAAAAACCTCCTCTCCCCGTCTCTCTCCTCTAGGCATCCCTCCCCGCGGCAACCACACCCTCACTGGGCATGCGCCTCCCCTCCTCTCTCCCCTCCTACGCTTCCCCCCTCTCTCCTCTAGGCATCCCTGCCCGCGCTCCCACTGCGCATGCGCGTCCCCCCCCTCTCTCTCCTCTCCTACGCTCCCCCCTCTCTCCTCTAGGCATCCCTGCCCACAGCGACCACACCCCCCACTGCGCATGCGCGCCCCCCCTCTCTTGCCTCGCGACGCCGACGCAGGCAGCGTCTACTAGCGAGTTTCTTGGTTGAAAAAACCGACTACTCGCGCTGCACAACTGTTCACTGGCCATCCCGTATATATGGCAATGGATCTTGACCTCCAAGGTGGTGCCGGTGGGAGATTTCTCCTGTGCGTTGTTGAACAATAAAAATTCGCAGCGTGCGCGTTAACTAAAAGCGCACTGCGGGTCTCTGTGTCCAGTCGGAGTCTTCTGTCTCTCATTACCCATAAGCAGCGATTGGCATGTTCCAGTAGGAAACACCGCGCCATCACTGCGTGCTTTGCACCTCCCCAGGTTTCTCTCCTGCGCAACGCCGCGATGAGCGCCAGCGTCAACGCCGCCGCCAGTGTAGGTGTTAGCGCCCGCTGCTTCACATCTACACATGGTTCCCTTTAGCGGGAGATGTGTAATTTTTTCTTTTTGTGTGAATGTTGCCTTGCGCTTGTCAAGATGTATACCGTCGATCAAAAAAGAACTAGCTAAAATTGGGCATTATCTGTGATCTCTCCTATCATCATTTTTTATTATGCGCTGCCCAGGTCAAACACGTAGCTGGCAAAGCAGTTGGATCATTGGAGAGGGAGAAATCACCGCGGCCGCAACAGGTACTCTTTTTGATATAGGATAACAAAAACAGAATGCCAGAGTATGTTCCTTTCGAGCGACCACAAAAATGTTTTCCACGTACGTTAAAGAATCAATCCATTGAACAATACCGTACTGCATGAAGATTTTAAAGAGCACGTATCTACACCCATATTAATTCTCCTGTTGAAATTTTCCATTCGATCATCTGTAATTTGATATGAAGGTCCTAGTTGCGGCTCTCTGTATGTAGACCCCATGACAAGCGCGTTCGTTTTCCTTAGCGGCATTCGGCATTATAGCATGCATTATTTCCAAAGGTTTTATTTTATTATTATTATGTGGCATGACTATTCACACAGCACTCCGCTCCTGAGTACTGCGTATTGTTCTGCTCAGCTGAGCAACGACGTGTTCCACCTAGTGTATAGTTGGAAGTAATGAACACTTTAAAACGGGTGTACAGCGTTATTTACAAATTACGAGCACTGGATTTAAAGGCGCCTATTGTATTCCATTCACCCCATCAGCGTACATATGCTATACCTGAAAAACGCACGCGATCATCTACTTATTCATTTCGCACTAAACCTACGTTTCTAAAATGACGTAGCAACATCGAGAGAGTACTTCGCGCTGATGTCATCTCCGGGTTAAGCAATAATATTTTTTGTGCTGACGTAAATATTCCGAAGCTCACGCCGAGCGTGAGGTTATCGTGCGTAGCTGCGTGGTAGGCCAAGTCAGACTTAATACCGCAGGGATCAAATAACGCACATGTATGCACAATTAAAAGGCCTGAATGATCTCTATATTATATTTTCCATATGAGTGGCCGCATTCACCGGCCAACATGGCAATACGATATCAATCACCCCAAAGATATACACAATCCCGTAAGTGGAAAGCCAAAAATGCGAAAAAAGCCAGCCCACGTGAAAAACGAAAACTTTGCATCCCTGCCGACAAGTATAATAATACTGAACGTGCCTTATCAGTAGGTTTACAATGTTTGCCATGGTTGTTGTTTGACGAAGGATACATTATCATTTCATGGGGCTCGGAGAGTTGAGTGCAGCAGGCAGTTCACCGGCCGTGTGCCTCATTAGCGTTTAGAAAGGGACAAGCTCAACCATATAGATAACACAATGCTGCAGTTGTGGAAAAGTTTGTCAAGAATGTTTGCGACAAAACGTTTCGGCGGATCCCACAGATTGTGAGACTCGATTTCATGCGAAGCAGTCAGTGCGAAGCTGCCTATCAGCATTTTTTTTAACTATGTTTATCATGGGCTTAGCAGGCACGTTGACTGCACTGGCCCCTAAAGGGTCTGGTGGATCTCATGGTCTGATCTGACGCCGGTACTCGCACTAGAGGGTATAAGTCAGTTTTGTCGAAACAAAGTGAAGACTATGGTGCGATGACCAGCATATCCTAAAGAGAAGTCTATAGCGTATTCCTCCAGGGTTGAGCAACTCTTCACTGTAACTTGTTGAGTCATAGGAGCACTCCTAGGAGCATTTTATATCATTGTAACTTATGTAATACAGCACTGATGTAAGAGGGGAAGCCAGCACCACAACAACAATTTAAGTTGCCCTGACTTGACGCTTGCACAGGGCCATTTTCCAAACGAGCTTCAAGTGCTGGCGTCGTCGCTCTATGGTAGAACGCTTGACAGAATTCATGGGTTGGGTTAGCGTTCGAGAAAAGATTTTAAATGCGAAGCTTTTCTTAGCGAACTTCGTCGACTTTGAGCCTATCTATCTATCTATCTATCTATCTATCTATCTATCTATCTATCTATCTATCTATCTATCTATCTATCTATCTATCTATCTATCTATCTATCTATCTATCTATCTATCTATCTATCTATCTATCTATCTATCTATCTATCTATCTATCTATCTATCTATCTATCTATCTATCTATCTATCTATCTATCTATCTATCTATCTATCTATCTATCTATCTATCTATCTATCTATCTATCTATCTATCTATCTATCTATCTATCTAGCCGCCTACGACTTTGTGCTTTCTTGGCCGTATCGTTAATGGGATTTATGCCAAAATTTGGTATGGCATAACTGACTGTATGACGAACATGAATGATTGGTCATATTATGAAAATCATGATTAACTTATCATGAAAAGTACGATTTACACACCATCGCCGTAGTGCTCCTAAGGCCATTTTCTTAACTTGATATATCCAAAAATTGGTACGATGAGACATTTCTGCATGAACAACAAGAATGACAAGTGGTAATACGAAAATCACGACGTGCATGTCATGTACAACATAATTTACATGCCACGCTCATGATGCGCTGACGGCTGTTTCACCGCCTTGATATACACCAAAATTGGTATTGCGTGACGTCACTGTATGACGACCATAAATGACAAGTGGTAATATGGAAATCATACCATGTCATCAGCAACATGGCTTGCATGCCCTCTCATAGCACGCTCGCGGCCGTTTCGCTAGCTTGATATACACCAAATTTGGCATTGCACGACGTGACTGTATGACGAACATAAATGACAGGTCCGAACATGTAAATCATGACATGCATATTAGGTACAGCATGTTTGCTTCTTACTGGGTGCTTCGCATTACATCGATTCCCACAGTGCGTGGGATCTGCCGATTTTTAGTTTTTTGCGTCCCTCGGGATTTTTCATTGATCGACAATGCAGCCGACGCCAGCGCCAGATTTTCTCCGACATGTTTGCTAAACCATATCACGTCAACATTTCGAAAGTTTATTATCACCGTTCTTGTGTTGATATAGACTGCGAATCACTTGTAGCGTACACCCGCATTCCTTGAGTCGTGGTATGCGAGTACGCAACACACGTGACTGTTTATAGGGGTTTCATGACGTACGCGGCAGGCATTCCAAGGTATTGAAGTAACAACCTGTTAACCATGTTCTTCATCGGCTCATATACTGTGGTGTCATGTTTGCTATATACACGTTTAAGGAGACGACCACAATAGTGCCGTGACGTAGGTGGCCAGCTAGATAGATAAATAGAAATGATCAAAGGAAGTCCTGTTGCATAAGGAAGGTTTCGTATTTGATATGGTCAGTAACGAATAATATTAATAAAGGTTCTCAAGTGTAACATAGAACAATGGCAAAATAAATGCTGCATGAACAACCACTCTTTATCCTCACACACCGCATAAAAACACTCAATTGACACAAAGAAATTCAAATATAAACATACACCTTTTATCATTGCTATAATTCTTTTATTCTCATTTGTATTATCAACATTGTGCTCTCATCTAGCATCTCTTCACATGAATGATCACACGTGTCAAAGGTGCGAGAGAGAAATATTGTTTGATGTACAATGCACGCGAATTAATCAAAAGTATTGTCACTCCATGGAACAGATCTAGATGTCTGATGTAAACGTCGTTGGTACATACGCTGCACAGGAACAAAGCGTCTGAATGCGAAGGCACACGTGCTCTTATCCTACCGTAAGTATTATCCCTCTAAATGTCAGAGGAAGCTGTTTCTGGGAGGCTGCAGGCCGGAGTGGCCCTTTCACTGTCTCTCATTTCAGCATGTACCTAAGTGATCGCATTCACCAATGGGTGCTACACGTTCATACTTCTCCATCTCAGTGATGGAGGCAGATGCCTACGATGTAATATCGGCATGGGCGTGCTCATGATGGGGACCCTTCCGTTTTCAACTGCAGCGCGGCCTCCGCTAAAATGTCGCCGCCAGCTGTGACTGCTGGATAAGTAACAAATTCGTAGTGTCGGCGAAGTCGCGTTTGTAAGTAAGTGAATGAATAAATTTCCTATATATATATATATATATATATCTTGTTGCCACCAGCTGACGTCAATCGTGTCACCACGCACGTCAAATCGTTAAACAATCTACAATGCTAAATGGCCCACCATTCTGGAATGAATGCTTCTGGCAAAATCCATGTTTGCGTTGGGGGGCCCGCAGCCGCACAAAGTCACCTTTTAGATGTGAAGCATCTTATGGCGAAGCTTAATCCGGTGGTGGTGGTGGTGGTGGTGGTGTGCCGCGTGCCCACCCTTACTGCGCATGCGCAAACAGTTCAAAAAAATAAAAATAAAAAACCTCCTTTCCCCCTCTCTCTCCTCTAGGCATCCCTCCCCGCGGCAACCACACCCACACTGCGCATGCGCCTCCCTTCCTCTCTCCCCTCTTACACTCCCCCTCTCTCCATCCCTGCCCGCGGCGTCTAACTCCCCCTGCGCATGCGCGTCCCCCCTCTCTCTCCTCTCCTACGCTCCCCCCTCTCTCCTCTACGCATCCCTGCCCACGGCGTTCACACTCCCACTGCGCATGCGTGTCACCCCCTCTCTCTCCTCTCCTACGCTCCTCCCTCTCTCGCCTCGCGACGCCGACGCAGGCAGCGTCTGCTAGCGAGTTTCTTGGTTGAAAAAACCGACTGCTCGCGCTGCACAACCGTTCACTGGCCATCCCGTATATATAGCAATGGATCTTGACCTCCAAGGTGGTGCTGGTGAGAGATTTCTCCTGTGCGTTGTTGAACAATAAAAATTCGCAGCGTGCGCGTTAACTAAAAGCGGAGTGCGGGTCTCTGTGTCCAGTCGGAGTCTTCTGTCTCTCATTGCCCATTAGCAGCGATTGGCATGTTATAGTAGGAAAAACTGCTCCATCACTGCCTGCTTTGCGCCTCCCCAGTTTTCTCTCCTGCGCAACGCTGCGATGAGCGCCAGCGTCAACGCCGCCGCCAGTGTAAGCGTTAGCGCCCGCTGCTTCACATCTACGCATGGTTCCCTTTAGCGGGGAGATGGTGTAATTTTTTAGAATGAAACGACACTTCATATATGCTGAGTATGTGCGGCGCAAAGAAACGAAGACAACAGAAGACACATGAACGACATAGACGGTCGTTCATGTGTCTTCTGTTGTCTTCGTTTCTTTGCGCCGCACATACTCAGTATATATCAAGACATGTACCAACTAGCCCACCAACGGATCCTTCTAGAAACGACACTGTTGCATCGATCATATCGCTGCTTGGAGCGATCTTGTGTTGCCACTGTGCGCATACAAAAGCAACTTGGCGGAGTTCCTCTGCACCGCACATTGTTTCGCCAACTGAGTCGTCCTTATGGAGCGTATTCGAAGCCGGCGGCGCGTGAGCCTCACTGGAAGGATTGTATCAAAGGTACTGCGTGGTGATCGAGCGTAAGGCAGGTAGAAAGGCGTGAAGTCAGTGGTTACGTGCTTTGTGTATTGTAAGCATATGTGATAAACGGCAAAATCTCATCCTTGTTCTTGTAGTTGGATGTTACGTACATATGGCCGTTGGGTTAGTCGAGGTGCGGTTTCTACGTTAGACAAGGCCGATCATCTTAGGGATGTGGTGTTTAGTGGCGGAAGTGCGCCAATCTTAATGGCTTGCCTGGACCTTTTGCTATCTAGTGAGGAAACTCAATGCTCTATTTACTATAGTTGGCGACAACTTATACTGACAGTAGAGCGAAAGCTACGGAGGCAGATTTTCCGGACATTCGTGTTCCTGCCCAAGTAGTACGGCAGCCTGCGGCTGATTTCGGTCTTGCTCGCTCTATTTGTTAACGCGTTTAGAAAATTATATACGCGAGAAAATGTGGATGGAAGAAACATTTCGATTGTTCAGTGTACATTTTAGTGTCATATTACGAGTATATTTTTTGGAGAACAAAACAGCGCGCTTGCGGCCGCACACTGACCCACTACGTTATGCACGCCATGTTTCCTTTAGAAAACGGGCGTGCCGAAAAGGTGATACCGTCTAAGAAATGGAGAGAAAAGGATGGCATTCTCGCAAAGTGAACAATAACTGTATCTTAGCTACGTGGGAGCAGCCAGCATCAGTCCCGGACATATCCTCAGGACCACAATAAAGTTATTCATACCATACGACTTCCCGCAACTGTTCGAGTGTCATAATAAATAAAGCAGCAATCATTTCAGTAAGGCAAAGAAGAAAATCACCAGTAAATTTAAGTGCTATTTTTTTCGCCTGATAGCAGGCATGCGCTTCGGTTCTTTAGCTTCCGCACTGCCGTCAAGAAACGTTTCATGCCCAAAAGAACGCATTAAAGGGTGCTTAGCGCGCACCGCGCAAAGAAGTTGGCTTTGTGTACGATACCCCTCATAAAAGCCAGCGCACCAGAAGCGGTTTCCCGATGCTGTCAGTAAGCCGTTCGTCATATTTAATGCGTAAGTCGTCTAGTAGCGAAGTATGCGTTACCACTAGCTGCGTTGTTGATGACTGTTATATTCTAGAGCTTATATGTACTTCTCTCCACAATAAACCACCGATAATTGTTAAGACGATTTTGCTTTCTTGAGTTTTGGCGAAGATGGTATATTCACGTATGAGTGAGTGCTTCACCAGTCACCTTAACATTAGTAATCGAGCAATTTTATTCTGTCAGTGATGACGTCTGACTTGTGCGGCCCTTCATTTCACAATCCTTGTGCTTCCAGTTACAGGCGTCCTAACAGACGCACACGGTTTATTTTTGTCGCGTGCATTGAAATTATTTAGTGGCCACCAGGTGAGAAAGGTCCAGAAAAAATTTGTATTTCTAAAATTACCTTATATATTTACTGGTACATGCACTATTGTTTATGAGAATGCTAATGTATGTGCGGGTTAAATATGAAATGAATAAAATATATACGTGTTCTTTTTCGGCCGCGAGTTTACTAACGTCATTGACATCAGACATGTACTAATGTCTATGAGCCCAGAGATTAATGTACGGGTCAAATATAGAAGGAATAAAATTCGCATATGCTGTTTTTCAGCAGCGAGTGTACTGAGGTCGTTGACATGAAACATTCAGACTTATCACAAAAGTCATATTACTTTTTAATTATCACGCATTATACAGTCAGCGTCAGAAATTGAGTGACCACAAAACACCAGGAAATAGCTAAATACTCCAGCTCCTAGGGCAGGCAACCTTGCATTCTGATTTGCGGCCTGTTTAAAATGCGTTAACAAAATGCACGCTGCAGGTCAACCAAATACAGTCTTAAATTGCAGAGCACTTCAAAATTCTCTAAACTTTTTATGCCGACTGTACATCACGTTATATTTCTCTCCAGCGCCGACGACGCGCGTGATCATTCTTGTAAGCAGGTAGTAGATGACAGAGCGCAACACTAAGAAGGCAATTAAGAACAAAAGACATTTCTGAAGAAATATATGTTTTTATTGTGTATTTGGCGCGCCTGTCGAATTTGTTTTGTTATGACGTGTGTGGAGAAACAATAATGTAACGGTAGTTCAGCACACATTATGCCCATTCTGTTATGATATATTTGCTGCCATTTATTAATATCATTCATCACTTACCTCATTATTGTCGAAAGTATTTGTCATAAATTTTCAAATACGGAAAACACACATTTGTATGATGCACAGCTGAAACTACCTAAGGTGACAACGAATCCCACAGACATCCGCAAAAACTAAGTATTCTTGCTTTATCAGTTTTTGCTCTCTTTATGCATGAGTATCTTTGATTACTAATTTCGTATAGCCAGGTGGGTGGGTGAACGCGGCTACTCATTTGCAAGATATACAAATGTAACTAAACATAGGTGTATGTTAGCCTCTTCACACTTACTGTCGTAGAGACCCGGTCACGCTAGCGCCACAATGGCTCACCATGAACCGTTTGAAATTTCTAGGCTGCCGCACGTCAGCCGTTCTTTCCCGTTCGGAGAATGGGTCCGATACCCATAGTCGTGACGTTCTCCGGAGGCCGCAGAGCGACGTGGCCAATCAGCGACGAAAGAGTGGTTGCCATGGCTACATCGGCGCGCCACGTCATCTGCTTTCTGCTTTACGGCTACGTTTTTACTCTTTGAGCGCTCGCTTTCCCACCCATTACTACAATAGACTAATATACATGGCTGTGCCTGGTCTCTTCCTTTCTTTTCTTTTTTAACGCGCAATTGTTTAATGCCGGGGTCCACCAAGACGTCATTGACGTATTTCCGTCACGGATATGACGTTGACAAAATGGCATCTAGCGCATCAGAAAGAAAAAACTTAAGAAAAAATTCCACCACCGGGAATAGAACCCACGCCCACATTGTAAGAGATGACAAGCGCCCAGCGTACTATCGACCAAGCTACCGAGGCACCTGCATGGAATTTCACAAACGCGCCTTATATCTCTCGCACGGTGCTCTCTGTTGAGGTGCTAGGCGGGGTGGTGTGGTGCGCCGTCTGTGAGTGGTCATGGGAAGTAATGTGGCATGACATTTACTAGCGCTGATAGCGAAAGAATTCCGCTAGTTAAAGCAAGGCCTTCGAGATGAATGTCGATGGCCATGGCTAAAGACACTCCATACCAACACAAATTACAGTTCATAGGTTACTTCACTCACTTTAGATAGAACTGGGACGCAAGCGACTATGCGCCTGATCTCGCTTCTGGCTTTCATGAAGGCGGTGGGGTGGGGAGCGGGTGGGGAGAGCGTCTGCTGCTCTCGTTGGCGGGAACGACTGAGCGAGTGAGTGTGCGGTGCGCGCAGCGCAGAGAGGGAGGCAGGTGAGAGAGGGGGTGCGAGGGATGATGCGGCGGGGAGCTTCGACGGCGGCGATGGAACGCCGCACGCGGCGTTTCATTGTCTTGTTGCGCCGCCGCCGCATCTATATTGCATGGAGCTTCGACGGTGACGGCCACGGCAGGGCGCAGGCCTAAGGAGATTTGCTCCTATAAAACAGTGGCCACGCTAGCTTCGGGGAGCCGCCCTAGACGCAGTGATGTTCTTCGCCTTTGCCTCAGTGTTAGCGGCCGACGGTTCGTTCTCGGAGTAGTGCACCATCCACATGCTCAACAGTGTTTCTCCCCCGCCGACTGCTTCGAGTGCGATACCACCGACTAATAAAACTGCCGCAATAAGCTCCGCAGAAAGGCATCGATGTCGACGACCGAATGTCGAGCCTTGGTGGAGCGAGAGAGAAGTCAGCGGGACGTGGAACGCCTGGGCGCGTTCGCAGCTTACATTACAAACCTCCGCCACCCGTCTCGCTGAAGCTCAGCGGGGTAGTGTGTTTATGAGCACAGGTGTACCTTACCCTATTACTAGGGAGCGTACAGCGTGTGGTTTCTCTCCCTAATTGAGGGCGCTTTGAAGAAGCGGATATCGAGTACCACTGTGTATTATGTGCTTGCTGATGCCATCTTTGCGCCGGGATTCACGATACGCTGTGTCCAGGTAAATGTTTACGACTTCACCTACTACAATGGTTAAATCCTGATCATGGGCGTTAGTCCTCACGATGGAGATGTGCCACTAGCCGTCAACCTGGGTGCATCTACGTGAAACGGTGCTACGGCTGCCAAACACCAATAGGCAATGTACAAGCTTTGATATATCACTACACAATAAGCACTACTTCTGCACAGACACGCTTCACTTTCGTGTTATACCGATTCCTATGACAGAGGGATGAGAAATGTTTTTTCTGTGTCAGTGTCTTTTTATCTCTTTCTCTCTACGTCCATTTCATTCAATGTCTTTCTGTCCTTTTCTCTCTTTCTTCCCATTCTTTCTATCTATTTCTCTCTTTCTCTTTCTCCCTCTATGTACTCATTCTTTCCTCCTGCCTTTCCACCTCCTAACTCTCGCATTAGTCCTACTCACTTTCTCCTCCCATTCCTAACCTGTGGCTATAATGTACTATACAAGACTACGCTACGATCTGCTATAGTGTGCCTGGATCGCCGAGCGGTTAAGTCAGTCGCACGCTGGTCCGGATCTCGCATCGCTAAGAATTTTTTTACGCCAAGAATATCTATCTATCTATCTATCTATCTATCTATCTATCTATCTATCTATCTATCTATCTATCTATCTATCTATCTATCTATCTATCTATCTATCTATCTATCTATCTATCTATCTATCTATCTATCTATCTATCTATCTATCTATCTATCTAATCTTTTTTTCTTCCTTTTTTTTTGTCCCTAACGCACATGAAAGTCATTGCATCCGACGCCAGACACACTGGCGCACGTATTCTAGAACCGAATCAGAAGAGGAAGAAGAGGAAGACGATGAAAACGAGGACGAAGAGAGCACGTACTGGATCATGATTGCAGTTTTCTATCTTATGCCCACGCCATCCTCTACCATATGACCTCTGCTGTAATAAATAAATAAATAAATAAATAAATAAATAAATAAATAAATAAATAAATAAACAGTACTATGGCACATGTATATGCATGGAAGCGATTGAGCTGGCGCACTCAACGTTTCGTTCGTACACTTATTAAATCACGTCAGCATCTATAAAAATAACATAATAATAGTTTAACAGCCCAAGGTGGCGGAGCCCATGTGTCTTGCCTAAAACCGTTATAACGAACAGTTTTTCTTAGAAACCACGGGAATAAGGAGCGAATGTGTTGAAACCGGAACACAGGAACAAAAGCCGAATAATTTGATAACTTATGGGGATCCAAGCATTTTACAGGACAAAAGAATATTAATCAAGGTGAAATGCTGTCTTCTTAAGTTGATGACTGCTGATCATTAACACTACCGTTATTCTGCGCTATCCAGGAATGAACAACATGCATTACCGGTCGTGCTCATCAGATGTCATTGATCCGTGCTGTACATAAAACATGCTTAGAGAGTTAAATCAAGTCATGATTAAGATCAAGTCATGATTTTACACGTCACCATTCCTCCACACAAACGCCCTAGAGCGTTTGTGTGGAGGAATGGTGACGTGTAAAACGGTGCCATTGCTTTCTGAGCATACTAAGCAGATATCCAACATTCGGGACAAAATTGCTTAACTGCATATTTTGTATTATAAAGCAATAGTGTTGTACAATGCATAAATTTCTGGCACATTATTTGCTGCGCGACAAGTTCCCTATTTGATGTGTGGCTGGTAAAAACAATTCTTTTTTTTTTGCAAATCAATCATTATGATGCACTTTAGTGTTACATTATTAACATTAATACTGTTCTTGTATATATATTTATTTATGCTCCCTTGATGCTGCTGGAGCTTGCTACCACAGTGTATGCTTTGAATTTTTCTTAGCTTTTTCCCCGCCACTGTAATGCCATGTGGCGCTGTGGGTATGGCATAAATAAATAAAAAATAAAATAAAATAAATAAAGCACCTAGTTGTTCTACTCTTATTTGAAAATATTAGACAAATATCATATTCGTTTAACACTGAGTTTGCATTCTTTGAAGCATTTTGAAGTTGAAAATTTCATATTCGCCCATCGCTACTTTTTGCAAACTCCACTGCGTTTCACTTTTCGCCATCATTTGGTTATTAGCCTCTAAAGTTTCTCGTGTTTTTTGTATTTTTTTCGGAGCCGTTCTGATGTCAATGGGTTCGATGCCAAATACTAGTTATCTCCAACTTTCTACAGCACAGGTGATATTTAGTAAAATATAGTTGGATAGGGTAGAAACATTGACGGCAGTTTCATGTCTTTCTATAGTAAACCTTCCCCACTACAAAGAGTGATAGTAAATAAATAAATAAATAAATAAATAAATAAATAAATAAATAAATGAGTAAGCCAAGTCAGGTAATTCCCCTTTCTGGAGGATACAAAGTAAGTACGTGCAGTTCGCTACGTACTACTCCAATGCGAAAATGACCGTTCAACTATGAAAGTTGTGCCACACGATGGTTTTGAAAAGATACGAACACAGAAACAGCATAAAACTGTGGCTGTTCGTTATTTGTCGCTGCGTTGTTCATACATGGCCTAAATTGCATTGTGGCTCACCTGTTATGCGAGACCAACTGCCTCACTGAACCCAAAACTGGTTAATATTAAGCGTACATTGAACCATCACAGTAAATGTAGTATATGGCGGTCATGATAATGGTGATGTCAGGATTTCCTTTGGGGGGAAACTGGGGGTATATATGCCACGATTTTTTTTTTGCTGTATCTTATACATTTTTTTCTATGTCATGTACTATGTACATACAATGAGCTGCGTTTAACGTTGTAAACTGATGCCTAGAAATTAAAAACAGTACAGATAGGCTTTATACTTGGCTTATGAATATGCTTATTTTATAGAAGACGTGAAAGTGATTCATTATGAACTACACATATAAGAAGCTATAGACTAACGCTTAGTCTGACCCACCTCAATTGATAATAGGATAATAACGAGCCCTTGATCTACTCCCCTTCGTTGATACTGTCGCAAATTATTTTTTCCCGCCCTATTTAGCAGTAGCATTGTAATTTTCTCAGTAAGCGGAAAATTCCGCATTCACAGCCGTAAATCCTGCGCCAGTTTCGACATGGACGAGTCTACAGACGTCGTTACCATAACCGTCAACAGTATCCGTCGGAAAACAAGAGAGCTTGGTGTTTTTCCGATGACGTTGTTCGTGCCTCCTCAAACGAGGCAGTTATTTTTCTTCTTCCGGAGTAAAAGGGCGGTGACATATTAGCAAAAGCCAAATGCGTCAGAAGAGGGCGAGCGAGCTTCAACGATAGAATAAACGGGCTTAGAATGCGGATGACTCGTTAAGACTTCCAGGTGTGGCAGGGCGAGGGGAACGGTGTTACTGTGACTCAGGTATTACTGACAGAATGGGAAAGCGGAAGTTAACGAGGACGTAATAAGAAAACAGACGCAGTGATACTTTCAACCGATATTTTATTTTCGCACGATGTGATAAATACATACATACATAACACACAAAATGAACATTCAGTGATGCACATACACTCTGTTGCACACATCAGGTGCATCACTGTTGAAAACTATGCAAGAAGCAAGTGGTATAACCCCGTGTGTATCGCAGTCGGCTGGCGTGTTTGAAAATGCTCGGACAGGCCCAGCACGAGCCCGGCCGTGTTGCACCACGACCGCCTGCAAATGAAGTACAAGGAACTGAAAACAGTGAAACGCTAAGTGAGGTCCAACATATAATTAGCCTTATTACGAATTTTGTTTATTTGCTGAGCCAAAGAACATACTCATGTATTACTGAGCCTTAAGAAACACACGAAACTATATTTTGGGTGGTAAAAACATTGAGCTATTTGTTGGGGAGAACGCATTTACTCCAAAAATTCTGGCTGTCCTCTACAGTGCTGCACTTGATGTATAAAACATTATATAGCCCATCCGAACACGTGTTCAAGGCAAGATCAAAATAGAGCAACAAATTACCGCGACAAAGCAAGAAATTGCAACTGTTTTTTTAGATAATGACGGTAAATGTTGGCTTACGTACATTTCTTGAAAGTGAGAAATGTGACAGGCTTCAACCATTTCCCTTGTCATCCTGCTAATTGTCTTATACAAAATAGAAATATTTTCAAACAAGAGGACTCAGCCACAATCCCGTCAGTGATTGACCAGTTTCAGGAAATTACTTTCGCGGCGTTATAATAGTGCTCTATCAGCTCTGGTTAATACGTGTGCTCGTCGACCGACACACCTTCTTTTACATAAGAACTGATGGCAGAACGGTATGCAACCACGCAAAATCGCGAGGCAGGCCCGTGTAGACAACACGCCGAACACAGCCGGTCGTCAGGAGTTTTTTTAAATGGGAGCCGTGGTTCCGCTAACTGACCAGCCGTTGTGATCTAGTGATTATGGTGCCCGACTCCTGATCCGAAGGTAACAATATTGAATCGCGGCCGTGGCGGCCGCATTTCGAGAAAGTCTAAATGATAAGTAGATTAGTAAATAAATTTAAGTGCACGTTAAAAAAACCCAAGGTGGGCGATTCTTCCGTAACGCCCAACTACGGTGTTCCTCATAATTGATTTGAGGCTTTGGGTAATAAAATTCAAACAATCTACCACATATTATTTATATTAGTGCTCCTGCAAACTGATAGCGTTCCTGCCTCACCCGTGCTGACGCGAAAGGGCTACTAAATGCGTCTCCAGGCCTCTCGGAACAATAGGAGGGTATGGCGTGCAGAGTGCTACAATGGCGTTTTACAGCGAAAGCTATTATGAGATCACAACAAGGGCCGTTTTTGCGCCGTAGTTGTCCGCCGCCGGTGTGTGTAACCACTATCATGCGAAATAATAAAAAACTAAATAAATAAAAAATACTTTTGGCAGAATGCATGGTAATCGAAACCGAGCTCTTTGTGTGGCAACCCGGCAATCTACCACTGAGCTACGCCGCTGCTTGAACCTGCGGTGCAAACTGACCCTATGCAAGCTTCATATCGGGTAAGGAATCGAGTTAACGTGTGTTGTAAAGCGTTTTAGAACAGTAAAGTAACAACCAGGCGTCAAACACTGCGAATTGCGTAACGAGTGGGTCGTTCAATGCTCCAAACCATTACAAAAGCCTCAGACATAATTCTTCGTCCTCGTGAGCCACAGCATCAACGAAGTGCACATAATGCGTTACAAATATGTAGCGGGTACCACGCTTTTCCGAAGAATGACGAATAATGTCATATTGGACGCTTCCCCACCACACAAAAATTATGATGATTTATGACGTAGTGGGTACCATGCTAGTGTGTTTGCAGTAGTTGCCCCAAGAGTGTTTAAAAAAGGGTCTACAAAGGCCGCTCTTTTAGCCTTCGCTGTGACTGTGCTGCGCGTTCCGCGCAGGCCTGGCTGTTTTTTCACAGGCGCAGAAAATTCCGCTTTTCCATTCGCTTGGGTGCGTGGATGCGTGTGGTGTGCGTCACACAGACAATGCTTATACCGTAAAAAACGATGGAAAAAAAAGCCGGCAGATCCCACGCACTGTGGGAATCGATGTAATGCGAAGCAGCCAGGAAGGAGCAAATCATGCTTTACATAATTTGCATTACATGTTTTACATGTTACGACCTGTCATTTGTGTTCGTCATACAGTCACGTCGCGATATACCAACTTTGGTGCTTGTCAAGCTAGTGAACTGGACGCAAGCGCACCATGAGCGTGGCATGTAAATGGCATTGCAGATGACATGCATGCCAAGATTTTCATGTTACCACCTGCCACTTATGTTCGTCATACAGTCATGTCACTCAGTACCAAATTTGGTGTATATTAAGCTAACGAAACGGCCGCGAGCGCGCCATGAGCGTGGAATGCAAGTCATGTCGCACATGACAAGTCATGCTTTCTATATTACGACTTGTCATTTATGTTAGTCATACAGTAATGTAACTCAATACCAAATTTCGTGTATCTCAAGCTAACGATATGGCCGCGAGCACGCCATGAGCGTGCCATGCATGTCATGTCGCACATGACAAGTCATGACTTCCATGTTACCAATTGTCATTTATGTTCGTCATACAGTCATGTCACTCAATACCAAATTTGGTGTATATCAAGCTAAAGAAACGGCGGCGAGCGTGCCATGAGCGTGGAATGCAAGTCATGTCGCTCATGAAGTCATGATTTCTATATTACCACTTGTCATTTATGTTCGTCATACAGTCATGTCACTCAATACCAAATTTGGTGTATCTCGAGCTAACGAAACGACCGCGAGCGCGCCATGAGCGTGGAATGCAAGTCATGTCGCTCATGAGATGTCATGATTTCCAAATTACCACTTGTCATTTATGTTCGTCATACAGTCATGCCACTCAATACCAAATTTGGTGTATATCAAGCTAACGAAGCGGCCGCGAGCACGCCATGAGCGTGGCATGCAAGTCATGTCGCACATGACAAGTGATGATTTCCATATTACCACTTGTCATTTATGTTCGTCATACAGTCATGTCACTCAATACCAAATTTGGTGTATATCAAGCTAACGAAACGGCCGCGAGCGCGCCATGAGCGTGGCATGTGAATCATACTTTTCATGACAAGTTAGTCATGAATTTCATGATATGACCAGCCATTTACGTTCGTCATACAGTCATGTTATGCCATACCAAATTTGGTATAAATCCCATTAACGATACGGCCAGGGGAACACAAAGTCGTAGGCGACTAGATAGCTAGATAGATAGATAGATACGCTCAAAGTCGCCGAAGTTCGCTAAAGGCTCATTTACACTAGCGCGACACGACACCGATTTTGGTCTGCCGACTGTC
Source organism: Rhipicephalus appendiculatus (assembly GCA_030522465.1). Taxonomy (NCBI): domain Eukaryota; kingdom Metazoa; phylum Arthropoda; class Arachnida; order Ixodida; family Ixodidae; genus Rhipicephalus; species Rhipicephalus appendiculatus. The sequence goes on from JALIZH010009028.1 coordinate 50,241, forward strand.
TTTGGGAGCGTCTTTTGTCGTGTCGTCGTCCCAGTTACACTGCAGCGACGCCAAGAGTCCGCCGATGGTCTGTGGAAGACTCCCTCTGCGCCTTGTCGTGCTCACAGCCTTTCGTCGGCCGATTCTCTAGTCACACTGGAGGCGCACGCAGCGACACCGACTGAACTTGCACGAAGAAATTGAAACAGGCACCACCTGCTTCTCATTTTCAGCCGTCCTCCCTCCTCTGCCATTGTCCCTCTCGTTCTACGTGGCGCAGCTCCCGCCATCGCCCCTCGGCACCGAGGGCCGGGGTGGGGACAGACAAAGGGGCAGCGAAGAAAAGACATCCGTGGGGTGCGCTGAGGGGGTATTGTGCGGGGCCTCCGCACAATACCCCCCAAGATCTCCCCAACCAGCGACATGGGCAAATTTTCGCTCGGCCACCGATCTCGCGACGACCTGCCAATGACACGTCTGCCGATGCATTTCGCTGGTGTTTTCCGTCTGCCATCCAGTTACACTACGATGATATGCTGGTTTTCGAGGCGTCGTCGTCGTCATCGGCCTAGTGTGACTAGACAGTCCGGCGACATCGTCGGCGGGCGACTCGACGGCCGACCGTCTGTGTCGGCCTCGTGTCTACGTCAGTGTCGTGTCTCTCTAGTGTAAAAGAGCCTTAAGAAATGCTTCGCATTTAAAATGTACAAGTTTACCCTAGCCGTGTAAAGGTTAAGACACAAATAAGCTGGTCGATCATATGAGCTTAAAGTGGCTTTCTTGGCTTACGCTAGGTCTTCTGTTAGCGTAATCAAAGTAGAGTCAAAACCACAGCCCGTCACAGACCTTCCAAGCACGTCCAAAAGCCAGCGCCCGAAACACACGTGCAAACCTGATTGTGGAAACCCTGGTAGAAGCGCGGACCTTTCACCGCTCGTACTCCTCCTCGCGCCACACCGGGCAAACTCAGCGCGGCGGCTGCGCGTACTCTCTCCATCTGTGGGCGTGGTTTGTCGGTAGCTGCTCCGCGGCGCGTAGGCGGCTAGGCAAGATTAAATCCAGGTAATGTGCTGCTCTGCGTTGGCTGTTGCTAGACAACGGTGCGGAAGGTCTTTTTTATTTTTGCGGACGGATGGACGTTTTACCTTGAGCTTCAAGAAATTTGCTCTTAAAGGGACACTAAAGGCAAATAACAATTTGCGTCATAGTGAAAGATCAATGTTTGGGAATGTCTAAAACGGCAATATAATCAAGATCAGTGCTCTACTTATCGAGGAATTAAGGTAAATGTATGACACCACATGCGCTACGAGTGGGACACCTAGGAAATGACCTAATGACGTCAGAGCATATGCCTACAATTAATCACTGGTAATCAAACCAGCTGCAGTAAAAAAGAGAACCTTTCGTGCATTACAACACGTAATAAAATGCTGCTTGTCCATTTCTGTTTGATTCATAGAAAAAAGAACCGCCTGGCTTTTACTATGCGCAATGGCGCGAGTCGTTGAAAAGTTGCGTTTACGCCTGGTTAGGCTGGATAGGTGGTGCCATCTAGCGGGGCCCAGTTGAACCCAGCCCACACAAACATCCACTGCGGCAAGTTTCAATGGCCGTTGTTGCTGCTGTGGCTCCCGATACTTTCGCTCTGTTGCTACTATAGCGTCGGCGGCCGCGTAGTAAAGGCGGGCAACGTTGGGCATGGCAACTGTGACGTCTAAAGGACCGCATTCAGGCAGGTGACTTGAAGTGCGCTAACACCATGCGGACCACCAAAACGTAATTTTATTTCAAAATAAGCATTTCCTTGGCACGAAAGTAGCACTACGATGTTTCCGGACCACTATTTCAGCAATCAACGTCGACTTAATATTTGCCTTTAGTGTCCCTTTAAAAATTCGCAGACGATTCCACTCTGTGAAGGTGGTTGGCTAGCGAAACTGTGTAGCGCACACACAGAAGCACAAATGTGTTCTATGGGCCCTGCATAGGAAGGCACTGCATCCAGGGCTCTTATTTTGTTTTGTTTCTTCTTTCTTCTTCTGTCTACTTTTCTTCCCTCCTATCTTCCTTTTCTCTGTGTTTCCCCTTTCCGAAGGAGCAGGCAGGCGTTGTGCCCATCTAGGTGGTAGTTGTCAGATGTTCCCTCCCCATTTTCTCTGTGTCTTCGTGTTTTCTGTGTATAAAACCCCAAAACATAAACAAAAGGGTTCTTGTAAATATTGGCGAAACACAGTGGCTGTAGCATATGAACAGCATTGTTGTAAATGGCCTTCATCATGTGGTATGCACAGCATGCCTCGGCTCTTCTGCAGTTCAAGCACCTACAGAGGATGAATGAGCTGGCTCACCAGCTTGCTGGGAGAGATTTCGTAGGCGTTCTTTTGCGCAAAGCTTGCGTGCGGCAGGGCCGCGGAAAACTTCCATGAAACTTTTCTTCATGTGAGCTCGTATGCGATAAGTGGTTTCATGCTTTTTTGTTTCAACCAGAGTTAGAAATGATCGCGTTGTTGAGATTCCAGCCATCGTCTCATTTGTTGTGTTTTGGCTTTTACATGTTATTCCGGCCAATCTTTCATGCATTTGCCATTTATATTTCTCAAATGAGAGGTGTGTATTCTTCGACAGAATCTACGCAAACGTCATTTCTTCTTATGCAACTTCATGCAGCCTACCCGAAAGGTCCTCTGGTATATTGAATACCGACAAGGCCATGAAACGCAGGCGGCAAATACTTTCTGCAGGAAGCATCAAGCTACAAAAGATGCGGCCCCTTGGTCTGGGACTAAGCGAAATCGTTATGCTGCCGTAAGTCTACGCGTGCTGTTCAAAGGAAATAAACATCAAGGGTAACGTAAAGGTTTGTAGTAACAAAAAATTGTGGAATTGTGGATGCCACTGGAGCTAGCATTTCAACGAAATGCAGCCTTTGTCAGGGCGGCAAATGAGTTCCTCAGCAGCACTTGCATCACTGACTATTTCCCAAACTCAATGGTGGAGCAGTCTGGAGCCGTAAGTGTTTGGTTGTGTTAAGAAATGCCCGCGGAGGAAGGGCTCTGAAGAGTAAATTTTTAGTCATGAACTGTATTGTTCGAGCCGCGGACACCTGAACGGACGTGATCAGTAAATGAGGGTGAAGAAAATGAGAGGAAGGGGAAAGCGGGTGTTTCTTTACGTATGTAAAAAGCTCAACAGTTGACCTCGTGCTGCTTCAGAACCACTGTACCCCATGAGCAAGCGCTCGATGGGCTTGCACACCCAAGTGTTCGAAAGTGCCCATAGAGGTGAGTCCAGGGTGTTGCCTGCGCGGTTGCCTGCATGTGTGCACCACACGCAAACGTCGCCCGTTGTTGGTGTGATATGACGCGCGCGGTGAACACGGGTTCCACCGCCCCACGCGCCATACGTGCTCACGATGCTGCGCTTAAGAGTAGATGGCCTCGGACAGTGAGACGCGTGTCTTCGCTCTTCAGCAAGACGTAAACGAGCGACGTAGGTGCGCGCTTTTCCGTGGTCGGCTTTTTTGGCAGGCGCACCAGAGTGGCTCTAGCCTATTGCAAGCGTATTCTGTCATTTCTTGCGGTATCGAATCCCGGCCGCGGCGGCCGCATTTTGATGGAGGTGAAAAGAAAGAACTACAAGTACGATCTTCCGTAATTAAGCATATTGGCCCCCCTAAGGGAGCCAGATACTTAACATCGAAAGATTGAACGAATTTCGTTAAGCTAATGTCGCGAAAATTCTAAAAGCTTACTTGGAAATCCGTGACGTCATGGGCGAAGATTTCTGCACGAAATTTGAAAATTAGACTTTAACCTTGATTTTCTCCTCTATTAATATACCTGTGATGGCGAAATCAATAGAATTAGCGTTTTCAGAGTACAATTTATCAGTATAAACCTATTAGTTGTTTGTTTCACATTAGTACCCTTTAAAGAACCCCACGTGAGCTAGAAGTTTCACTATGGCGCTCCTCATAATAATATGGTGGTTTTGGCACGTAAAATCTCACCAATTATTATATTATGTTATATGTTCGGGAAACCACATCCCATTTACTACACAATACTGGCACAGTCGTTCTGGTTTCTGAGCTCTGTCATCTACAAATTACCGTATACGAAAATGCTGGCAAAGTACATTCACTGCAGAAAATATACAGTGTCATTAGCAGCATTAATTGGAAAAAAATTGGGGGGACTCTTAAGGTTCGTCTTTAAGAGTTGAACGCAATAGCGATGTCCTGTCCCTAGTGCGTACTTCAACCACTTAGTGCATACTTGCAATGCGCCCACTACGTGGTGTTAAGGGAATACGTGCAGTAACGTGTATGCCTTTTGTAATGGGTGGCCGGCTTTAAACCACGAACTTGTTATGATAGCCAATATGTTCTGACGCCCGATGGCAATGTACGCTTCTAGCACGCAATATTATTGCGATATTACATGTTATATTGCGACGCCTATACACAGGATGCGTGTGTTTGTGAAGCATGAACGTTGTTTTCATTGCATTTCCAAGCAGAGGAAGTTCTTTTCTCTCCATTTCCAAGCAGAGGCATGGTTGTGTGGTAGATCACCTGCTTGCCGCGCAGACGGCCTGGGCTCGATCCTAACTCAGACTCCGAAATTTTTATTATTTATTTTATTTGCATCTTTCTCGATTTTTCGGTCACGGACAAGAAGATGATTTTTCGCTCACAACCAACGACACCGACGCGGACGCCGGAATTTCAGGGCAACGAGCTCTTTAACGCTATCGCGTTAAAAACAAAGCAAGAAGCTGTCTTGGAGCGTGCGCTTAGTCGCATGTGCCAGTAGACTACGCCAATAGCTCCTGTGCATCTTTTTTTCTTGAGCTACGTATTATTCGCGGCTATACGGATCTGGGGAGTACGTGTTCTTCCTTTTTTGCCAAGCACTGACTTTTAACAATAGGGCAAGTGACTGACGCAAAAGGACTGTTGTCATGTCCTATTAACGTCACGATGCGCTATTTTGTAACACTACTGTATATAAGTTGGTACATTAGAGTTCCGTCGCTAAACATTTCTAGCTTGAAAGCGATACAATGAATAGCCTGTCGAAAACTGGCTTGTTTGTGCTGACCGTTATTGCTACCGCACAACGCTGTCTTGCAGCTATTGACTCTCCGCAAAACAATTTTTACAAGGTAAGCACAACAAGCACAATTGATCATAACTTTTAAACACCTGATGCTATCATCTCACTTGATAAAAGGCGGGCCACCTTTATTTAAGGATTTATGGTACATATACGCCTTGCATATTACTGTTATTTAACATATTAAGCTTGGCGGGCTAGGAGAAGGCCTGCGAGCATTCGAACTATAATAACGATGACTATTCTTAACTGTGGCATATAAGTCGGAATATAAGGTAAATTTGTTGCACATTTTGCTACTTTTTTTGGTGATGGGGTTGTTTATGTAATTTCAAAACACAAAACACAGTCTGAATGCATGCTTCGCACTGTACCTTTTAGTTTCCTAAAACAAGCCATCCGCCACACCCAAAACATCAAACTTTTGAACAACAGCATTTATTTAAATGTGTTGGGGTATTCAGCAAATCACACCTCATTAAAATATGTTAGCCAAATTTTGGAAGTCAGAGATGTCGTATTGCTAATCATAGAGATTTTACGTTTCACTAAAATTAAAATTACTTACAAATCTTAATGGCAACTTATTCACCAAAGAGCTATGCAGGAACCGCCAACGTGACTTGTTCAAAACTAGGTTGACAAAAAATGACCAGATTGAATTAAAAAATTACACCATCTCCCGCTAAAGGGAACCATGTGTAGATGTGAAGCAGCGGGCGCTAACGCTTACACTGGCGGCGGCGTTGACGCTGGCGCTCATCGCAGCGTTGCGCAGGAGAGAAAACTGGGGAGGCGCAAAGCAGGCAGTGATGGAGCAGTTTTTCCTACTAGAACATGCCAATCGCTGCTAATGGGCAATGAGAGACAGAAGACTCCGACTGGACACAGAGACCCGCACTCCGCTTTTAGTTAACGCGCACGCTGCGAATTTTTATTGTTCAACAACGCACAGAGGAAATCTCCCACCGGCACCACCTTGGAGGTCAAGATCCATTGCTATATATACGGGATGGCCAGTGAACGGATTTGCAGCGCGAGCAGTCGGTTTTTTCAACCAAGAAACTCGCTAGCAGACGCTGCCTGCGTCGGCGTCGCGAGGCGAGAGAGGGAGGAGCGTAGGAGAGGAGAGAGAGGGGGGTGACACGCATGCGCAGTGGGAGTGTGAACGCCGTGGGCAGGGATGCGTAGAGGAGAGAGGGGGGGGAGCGTAGGAGAGGAGAGAGAGGGGGGACACGCATGCGCAGGGGGGAGTTAGACGCCGCGGGCAGGGATGGAGAGGGGGGGAGTGTAAGAGGGGAGAGAGGAAGGGAGGCGCATGCGCAGTGTAGGTGTGGTTGCCGCGGGGAGGGATGCCTAGAGGAGACAGAGGGGGAGAGGAGGTTTTTTTATTTTTATTTTTTTTAACTGTTTGCGCATGCGCAGTAAGGGTGGGCACGCGGCACACCACCACTACCACCACCACCACCACCACCACCACCACCGGATTAAGCTTCGCCATAAGATGCTTCACATCTAAAACAGCAATGTCAACAGCGAATATGTTTGTTATTAATTGCGAAGCATTTCCTAGCAAACTTCAGCGACTTTGAGCGTATCTATCTATCTATCTATCTATCTATCTATCTATCTATCTATCTATCTATCTATCTATCTATCTATCTATCTATATGTCTATCTGTCTATCTATCTATCTATCTATCTATCTATCTATCTATCTATCTATCTATCTATCTATCTATCTATCTATCTATCTATCTATCTATCTATTTGTCTGTCTGTCTATATATCTAGCCGCCTACGACTTAGTGTTATCCCGACCGCATCGTTAGTGGAATTTATACCAAAATGTCTCTATGACGAACTTGAATGACTGCTCATATCATGAAAACCATGAGCAATTTGTCATGAAGGTTATGGTTTACACGCCATGGCTGTGGTGCTCCTGCGGCCGTTTCCTTATCTTTATATATCAGAAAATCGGTATGATGATGTCTACCAATTCATCATACAATTCATCATACCAAGGCATCTCTGCATGACCAACATAAATGACAGGGGGGTAATATGAAAATCATTACTTGCATGTCGCGTACAACATGATTTACATGCCACGCTCATGACACGCTCGTGGCCGTTTCGCTAGCTTGATATACACCAAATATTGTACTGCGTGACGCGACAGTATAACAAACATAAATGACAAGTGATAATACGGAAATCACGACATGCCATGTGCAACATGACTTGCGTTCTACGCTCATGGCACGCTCGCGGCCATTTGGCTAGCTTGATATACACCAAATTTGCTGTTGCGTGATGTGACTGTACGACAAACATAAATGACAAGTGGGAATATGGAATTAATGACGTGTCATGTGCAACATGGCTTGCGTGCCACACTCATGGCACGCTCGCGATCAGTTCGCTAGCTTGATATATAGCAAAATTGGTATTGCGTGATGTGACTGTCTAACGAATAATAATAATAATATCTGGGGTTTTACGTCCCAAAACCACGATATGATTATTACAGACGCCGTAGTGGAGGGATCCGGAAATTCTGACCATCTGGTGTTCTTTAACGTCCACTGACATCGCACAGTACACGGGCCTCAACCATTTCGCCTCCATCGAAATGCGACCGCCGCGGTCGGGATCAAACCCGCGACCTTCGGGTCAGCAGCCGAGCACCTTAGCCACTGCTCCACCGAGGTGGACTGGGACTGTCTAACGAACAAAAGTGGCAGGTGGTGACATGAAAATCATGAAATCCATATCATGTACAACATGGTTACCATTCCATGCACATGGTGCGCTCACGGCCGTTTCGCTAGCTTGATATACAAAAATTTCGCTTTTGCGTGACGTGACTGTATGGCAAACAAAAATGACAAGTGGTAAAATAAAAAAAGTCGCACTTTGACCGCAAGGGTGAAGCAATGAATGCGATAGCAACAAATTGTAATGTTATACGAAGTGAGGCTGGCAGCTAAGTGAACGGAGCAGGAGCCTCTGTCAGGCCTTGGTGCCTTTTGCTCCTTGCACCTTTCTGTAACTGTTACAGAAGAAATAGTCTTTCTTTCTTTCTTTCTTTCTTTCTTTCTTTCTTTCTTTCTTTCTTTCTTTCTTTCTTTCTTTCTTTCTTTCTTTCTTTCTTTCTTTCTTTCTTTCTTTCTTTCTTTCTTTCTTTCTTTCTTTCTTTCTTTCTTTCTCTTTTGGATCGGATCTCGCGCAACTCTAGAAAACGCTGGTTTAAGAAAATACGGCCACTCCGGGGACACTCCGCACACCACATTCTCTTCGCGTTGAGAGCGCAGCATGTAGAAGGGTACACCGGCTGCCCGCTGTCGGCTGCCGAGATAAGGAGATAACGCGCGCGCCCGCCACGACCGCGGTCGTAAAATCGCAGGTCGCTCGAGGGACCCCCAACCCCCCCTCGCGTCTATTCACGCTCGCGAACGACGGGCGGGGCCGGTTGAATAGCTGTGGGGATCTTATCGCATGCGCCTCGGAGCGACGGAGATGGGCCGGCTTGTTTGATCGCCTCTTCAGCATCGTTCACCGCTCCCGCTCGCCCGCTATTACCTGCTGGTAGAACGTACGATGCGCAGGAGGTTCTTATCAATTTGGACTTCATACGCGACATGACGGCGGCGGCGACGGCAACGGCTACGGCAAAAACCCGTCGAGACTGTCCAGATAATTGCTATCGCAATAAAAAGCATGGCTGATCCCTCTGTCATAAGAATCGGTATAACAAGAAAGTGAAACGTGTCTTCACAGAGGCAGCTGAGCGTTTATTCTGCATTGTTTCGCCACAAGGCCGAAGGACTGCTGACGGTGTATGGTGCACATAAATAGCTTGCCGTTAGCAAGCTGAGGTACGTATGCTCCCGTGGCCGAGCGATTTCGCACTGCGGAGCGAGAGGTCGTAAGTTCGACGCCCGGCGACGGAACTTTTTCTTCTAGCTTTTTCTTTGATCTAAATGCGTTAGTTTATATTGTACAACGTCATATCCGTGGCGGAAATACGTCAGAAGAGCCGTGGTGGACCCCGGCATAAAACACTTTCGTGTTAAAATCATGACATGTCATGCGCAACATACTTGCAAGCCACGCTCATGGCGCGCTCGCGGCTGTTTCGCTAGCTTGATATACACCAAAATTGTTTTGCGTCACGTGACTGTATGACGAACATAAATGACACGTAACATGTAAATCACGACATGCATGCTATGTACAGCACGATTTTCTCCTTGCTGACTGCTTCGCATTACATCGATTCCCACAATTCGTGGCATCTGTCGGTTTTTTTTACCTCTGTCGACCGCAGTTCTGTCTTAGATATGCCTACGCTAAGTAGCCCACATGGAAGCAATGATAAAAACGGTCTTATTGCTGGAAGGATGTAATAATAACAAAAACCAAAGTTACAAGCAAATAGCTTTGTATTGATTGCTACTTTGCTTGAAAATTCATCACTGACTCTTGCGAAACCATTGCGCTGAAGCAATGTAACGTGTCAGAATGATTCTTGCTGTGCGATATGAAATGTAACTGTGCAAAGCTGCTGGAATTGTAGCTTTTCATGTTCGTAAAACAATTATGCACATGAGTAGGGCAAAGAAATTGCGGTATAAACGGGTTAGGCACAGCAATGTAGCTCAAAATCTTTGTCTGCTCATCACGGAAACAGTAAACAAAAGGACAGAAACGAGAAATCCTGTGAAGAACTTCCGTACCATAATAAACTAAGTTGGGCGGTACCACACGAATCTATCACTTTAAAAAATCCTAAATATGACTATGGCTTAGCGGCATTAAGCAAGAATCAACGAATAATCATTTGAAGAACTCCAGCAGTTAGAAGGAAATGCGCCTTTTGAGATGAAAAAAAAGTGTTTTGGTAAATGTTGCTTAATGTGTTGCCTCGACAATGTCGCCTAAAACGTGCGTCATTCTTGCGATGAATAACTTTGAAGTGCCCTTTGAAACCATTTTGTACTCTCACCTAGATTTTTCTTTTTTTTTTTCTTTTTGTTCTTTCGTTTGGAGTCCTGGTCCTGTCTTTCTGCTTGTTCTATCCTATCGCAAGTCGTCCTACTCAGCACAGCAGCCAATAAAAACCAAGGCTTTTTTTAATTTTGTCGAGCGTTGCGGAAACAGAGCTGGAATCTCACTAAAAGCCAAAAATTGTAGTAAGCAAAAGTAGAATAGCAGATGGCTTTGTATACCGCTGTTATGGTAATGCGTAAACATGAACGCAAATAATTTTTTTCGGACACGAATGGACATTTGTTGCACCATTTGAACGTATGCGGAACTAATGAAAACGTTTGGCTGCTGAGAATATTTGTAAATAATTCCGACACAGAAAAGTTTATACATCATAAATCTTATTAAAAAAGTATGTGTTTCACCAAACCCTGGATATTCTCGTGAAGGTTTTTGGGATTCGCGGATACATGCGAGTTTAAAGATGTTTTGCTTAACAACTACCTCTTTGCATTCGAACTACTGCCCTGGAAAAAGTCCACGACACATTCTATCTTGGGTCATTAGGTCCGGTGTCTGATTGCCGGCGATACTCGGTAAAGAGAACTAGTTTCGTTAGCAAGACATGAACAATGAAGCACTCACTTGACTACCACTCGTAGTACAGAGTAAGATGAACCGTCGCCAGTGGCCGCCGTTATGATCCATGATTTACGTCGGTGCATCCTGAACTGGATTGGTCAAGTTGCTGTTCTTGATTTTAGGGGCTAGATGTGAAAGCATGCATAGTGATGTTCGGCGCAGGCTGCCATGGCCCGCCCAATTGTGAGGAATACCTTAGGATACTTACAGCTTGCAGCTTTCGAAAGCCGTTGGCTTTCCATTGGCAAAAAAGAAAGAAATGAGCCTTAATATTTCAGCTTTCTAAATTGGGTGGGTCGAGCACCATAACTCGAAAATGGTGGGTAGCACACTTTTGTAGTGGAAGTGGATGGTTTTCACTGTGGTTTGAAACGAGACTTAGGAATGTTGTGGGCCAAGGCGGCATAAAGCATCCTGCCGTTATTCCTGCGATCAGCCGTTCACTAAGCTTATCGCAATGTGTTGTTTTCCATGCGTGAGGAGACCGGAATAATAATGGCCTCTATTTTTTCCTAATAATGTTACTACCGAGACGGCATTGTGATGTGTGTTCCTCCTTCTGTACCCGTGTTTTCGCGCTTCCGTTTTTAAGAATAATACTGAACGTTGGAGAAATGACATACTTGAAAGTCAAAATTCAAGAAGGGATTAAACATCCGGCTGGCGAAGCTGTAACCTGGACCACTTGAAAACTGATCCGGGCGCATTACCTTTCTATTCTCGAAAGTTGACGTCCAAGACTGCTAGTTGCTGGTGACAGGCTGGCCAGGACACAAGTCGCTGAGGTGATCGACTGTAAGGCACAAGCTTGAAGTCAGACACCCGGGAACTGTTGCATTTCGATATTATATGACGATTTCAACGCCAATACTTGGTGAAAATTACTAGCCTAGCCGGAAAAGGCCTTGAAAGGACAGATGAAGCAAAAAAGGGCATATAGCGTCTTTAATGAAGCCACCAAAGCTGTCGAGGAATTGCATGAAGAACAAGCAACTCAACAGTGTGCTGAAACTTCTTCGAGCTCGCCCAACGCTCTTGGTGCCGTTCGTGTGTATTTGGAGCCCAATTGTGCATCGTATTAAAGCTTCAAACTTTACTTCGATGTCCATGTTATTAAAAGTCAATCTTTATGGGTAACACAAAGTGATTCTGACTACCCTGTGACCTTTACCTCCCACCTGAGACTAAGTACACGTTTAACGCGATCTTGTTTTATGCCGGACCCCACCAAAACTTCACTGACGTCATTTCCGTCACGGAAGTGGCGTCGTAAAATGCACGTGAACGGATGGCAAGGAAAAGCCAGAAAAGAAGTTTCGCGCATTCGGATGAGCAAGAATTTGAACACACGGCCTCTTAGTCGGCGACGATGGGTGCTGGGCGCTCTACGCAATGCGCAACCGATGCACATGCATGAGGCTTTACAAACGCGCTTGATATTTCTAACACTTTTCATACCTTCTTTCTCTCTGTCACTTATCTTGCTTGGCGGGTGCGTGTCGCCGTCTGGGAGCGGTTAAGAACCAACTAAAGCTCTAAACACGTGCGGCGCTTTTTGCGAGCGGGGAACGCAACGAGTGGCGAGCGCCGTGGTTGCCTCCAACGATGTTCGTCGCTATAGCAACACTACGTCAAACATTTGCTGTCCTGAAGGTGCGTCGCCCCGTCAATAGATATCAGCTGGAGCCACCGGACACAAGCACGCGCACCGTTCTTAATTTATCTGGAATTTATCTGCCGCCACAAGCCAGCCGAGAAGTGTCCCCCAGCTAAATATTATATAACGTACACCATAGCACAGGGGTAGGCTACCTTATTACTAGACAACGCAGACCTTCGCGTTTCTCTGGTCAAACGACGACGTTTTAAATTGCTGCATATCGAGTGACAGTGTTAATTTTATTCTTGTTTATGCCACTTTTGCGAGGGATTCACCATATTCTGTGTCCAGGAGTACCTTAAGTACTTCAGGTGCCATAAAGGTTGAATCATATCACGGACGTTAGTATTCGCGATTGAGATGACGCATTAGGCTTCAACGCGGGTATATCCACGGCAAATTGGACCAAACACCAATAGATAAAGTGCAAGCTTCCACATATAAAGGCGCAATGAACAATCAACTGCTTGTGTGAAAAACAGCGTCCCTTTCGTGATACCAAATTCTGTGAGGGAGGAATCAACCATGTTTTCCATTGCAATAGCAATTATATGGTCACTCTCGGCGGGTTTTTGCCGTCAATGTCGAAGTCGCCACCATGTTCCGTGCAAAGTTTAAGTCGGTAACATCCCCTCGTGCATCGTAGGTTCTACCTGCGGATAAAAGTGCGCGAACGCGGGCGGCGAATGCGGCTGAAGCAGAGATAGAACGAGCCTGCCCATCTCCGTCGCACGGAGGGTGCATGGAGTAACATCAACCGCCGTGTGAGGTCTACCATCGATTGCGGCTCAATTAGACAGAAAATGTCCGACCCATCTTGAAGGAGCATGAAAAAACGCCGGGGGTGGGAGTCTTTGTCACTCGAGCAATAACCGTGAATTTTCATTATAAGGGCACGGTTGCGTTCGCTTGCACGCGTGCTATCTAGACAGGTGTCAGCAAACGGTTCGCATAGCCTGCTGCATGATGTGCTCTCAACGCGAATGCACTGGACGAAAGCCGCTTCTCTCGTACGAGCAGCCGTATTCTCTTACAACAGCATTATGCAGGGTTACACGAGATCAGATCCAAAAAATTCAGCTTCCAGCCTTACATCGTGCAACTATATAGTTTGTTGCTACCGCATTCCTTGCTTCGCCCTTGCTGTGAAACTGTTATTTTTTTCATTTTCCCCCCTTCGAAATGTGGCCGCCTTGGCCAGAATTCTTGCACGCTTCCTCAACTTTAGCAGCCCAGCATCTCAGCTGCTAAGCTACAATGGCGGGTTATCACAGCAGCATCACAACGGTAAACAATGCTGCTGCTAAATAGTGACCCTAAGTTGGCGTAAGGAAAATGTAAAATTAAAAAAAATATATTTTTGGTAGAATATGAGGCTATCTGAAAAAACACTTTTTAATACCCTACCGACAGCAATTTCAATTGAATTCATTCATGTTCATCGGTAGGGATCGGCTTTTCAAATTTAAGTCGCTCGCGTCTTCAAAGGACGTGCATAGTTTTCACATGAAATACCCAGGCAATCCGCAGCACGACCTCTGAACAGAGGTCCCCGCTGCGGTAACTCCAATAAAAGAAAGACCTGCCTCGCGGCCCTTGGACTCGAGAGCGTTGACAAGACATTCGTGATAATGCCATATATTTCCACCATAGTTTAATTACCACGAGCACTGCCATTCACTCCTGCTACACACATGTCTCCTACACGTTATTATTTGAGTACTTATTTCTTTTACGCACCTTTAATTCGCAGGATTTTAAGGCCCTTATACAGCCACTTACCATAATCATTGTTCACAACTCTTGTCCCATGACCTAGCACTCCTTGGCCATCAAATGGCCCTTGCGCCATTAGACACCCTATATCCTCATCACCGCCATGATCATTAAAAAATCTTCTTGGTCTGCGTTTTTCAGTAACAAAAAGTTGAAAAGTACAACCAGTCGCAAAAGATTTTCTACATAAAGCATGTTTCAAGAAATGTGTCCGAACACCTCCAAAACTAACAGGAACATATTATATGCTTTCTGCTTCATAATTACTTTTTGGAGAGGCCGACATCTTTACCCTAATACAGACATTAGCTGCGACACAAATTAAAGAAATTATTTGCAATTTTTTCATGCGTGGAAAGAGGTCGTCAGGTCCAAGGGGAGAACTTGAAGTCCTTCTGAAGAAAAACCCATCGCCGCTTTGAGATTTCAAAAAGGGGCTTTTGTTAATTATTGCGCAGCAGTGAAATTAGGCCCAATTCACTAGTGAAACCGCAAAATAAGTGCCATTGAGCGCAACCAGCCGATGACCAAAATGACGTCATTTTTCACGAGAGCGATTGCAGTAGCTTTCCATATTCGTTAACGTACGTGCACCAACCGTTGCATAGTTCCAAGTGCAGCGCGCACACACAAAAAGCGACGTCGATCACTAATTAGCACAACGATGACGCTCGCTCATTCTGGGCGTGTCAAAATAACGCGCAAGCTTCGCTTTGCTGCGTGTCGGTTTTGGTTTCACCGGCAAAATTGATAAGATTTCAGCATTCTCCTAAAATTAGTAGCAGCTTCTTCTTGGAAATCTCAGGGCGACATTAACCTCGTCAAAGCGCTCCAATTCTACCTTTGTATCGGACCGCCTGTCTCGACAAACTAAAGGTTCATGAAGTTAATTTCTGTAAAAAAAAGCCGGCAGATCGCACGCAATGTTGGAATCGATGTAATGCGAAGCAGCCAGGAAGGAGCAAATCATGCTTTACATAATTTGCATGTCATGTTTTACATGTTAGGACCTGCCATTTGTGTTCGTCATACAGTCACGTCGCGCAATACCAATTTCGGTGTATATCAAGCTAGCGAACTGGACGCAAGCGCACCATGAGCGTGGCATGTAAATGGCGTTGTAGATGACATGCATGCCAAGATTTTCATGTTACCACCTGCCACTTAAGTTCGCTATACAGTCACGTCCCGCAGTACCAATTTTGGTGTATATCAAGCTAGCGAAACGGCCATGAGCATGGCATGCAAGTCATGTTGCACATTACATGTCATGATTTCCGTATGACCACTTGTCATTTATGTTCGTCATACAGTCATGTCACTCAATACCAAATTCGGTGTATATCAAGCTAACGAAACAGCCGCGAGCGTGCCATGAGCGTGGCATGCAAGTCATGTCGCACATGACAGGTCATGATTTCCATATTACCACTTGTCATTTATGTTCGTCTACAGTCACGTCACTCAATCCCAGATTTGGTGTATATGAAGCTAACGAAACGGCCGCGAGCGCGCCATGAGCGTGGCATGTAAATCATACTTTTCATGACAAGTTAGTCACGATTTTCATGATATGACCAGCCATTTATGTTCGCCATACGGTCATGTTATGCCACAAAAAAATTTGGTATAAATCCTATTAACGGTACGGCCAGGAGAGCACAAAGTCGTAGGCGGCTAGATAGATAGATAGATAGATAGATAGATAGATAGATAGATAGATAGATAGATAGATAGATAGATAGATAGATAGATAGATAGATAGATAGATAGATAGATAGATAGATAGATAGATAGATAGATAGATACGCTCAAAGTCGCCGAAATTCGCTAAGAAATGCTTCGCATTTAATACTGCCGCAACTGATGGCTCTAGCCACTTTAAGGTGTCTGTCGCTATAGAAAAACCATATGACGGCAGCAAGCAAGTATTCCATTTCCCTTACTTCTAAGCATTTTCGGATACACTACTTGAAAAACCGTGTATATCTGCGGGAATACAGTGTGGCAGAAGTTCGAATTTGAAAGCAGTTAACAGCTTTTCCACATTATATATTGCAGATTTTCAACGAGACCGATATGTTATGGAGGCAACGTTCAACTAATGATTCCGACAATTTATGCGGGGGATTTCTCCGCAAAGGCATTAATAATACTGGTACCAGCCTAGCAAAATCGATGCTTCAGGAAAACGAAGTGTAAGACCATACATTATCTCTTCTTTCAATAAGACATCATCTGCTGTTGCTTGCTTTGCAGGGTATATGGGAGTCCACTTTGGTGGACATTCGGCTCAAACGATTCGTTAACGTCAGACATTATTGGTAAGTGACACATATTAATTCAAGGAAACCTATCACTTTATTATACAACGATTCCAGCCATCTCCTTAAAAGGTTGCATGTTAAAAGGTTGCATCGCCACTAGATGACGCGAAAAGAGGCTGTGGTTGCTCTCGCTCCCGCTTGAACGCGCTGCAAGCAGCCGCCGCAGCACGCAGGCCACGCGCTCGCGTGTTCCCTTTCATAAAAATTGACAGTGTACCTCGATAAAGAAATACAGATACTCAAAAAGTATCTGTAGGATACTATGGTGATACTCGTGTATCGCGATACGATACTGCCTAGCCCTGATTTCAACAAAGGCATCAGCTACCGGCGTTTGTTCTCTCATTCATTCTGAAAATTAGTTCTGCGGGATCCCGAAAAGTGGCGACAGATTGAAGATAGAAAAATTAACAACCACTCTTTTAAAGCCATATCAAAATGCATACGATTTTGCCAGAGAGAAAGCTTCTTAGTCGTTGCAGAATTCATCCTGGTCCAGGGAACTAAACCAGGACGAACGCCTTTCCAGGGTGGTGACTGTACACTATCGCCACCTTGCGGGATTCCGCAAAACTTAATTGCAGTAATATGGGCCCATGAGCTTCAAGTTGTCAATTAAATTGCCCTTGCACAGCCATTCGATAGCTTCCTGATTTGCACAACTGATATAACGATCGCCCCCGAAAGGCGTTGGTCTCGGTTTCGATCTCCGAATCACCACCAGTTTTGCGGCCACTCAGGAACTTTCTGTCTGAGAAATCGTACGGATTTCCTCGTGATTTTGTACTACAAACGGATGGTTGTGAATTTTTTCTTTCTCAGCCACTGGGATCTCTTCTTATCGCTCAATGTTGCGCCCATGTCTTTTCATTCCATAACCAGCTGCATGATGTTAGATTGCTTTTCGAGTTTAGATGTTACCGCCAAAATTTCTGCCCCGCAAGGCAGAACTAGTAGAATGCAACGTTTTTGGACTTGGTGACCCAAGGACAGAGGTCAATTACCTGTCCTGATATGGGAATTTCTGGCATATGCGTTAAAGTCAAAGTTATTTCTTCGGATGATGCGGTCTTTTCATAAATAGACCCCACCGATTGAGATAGGTGTACGATTGACCTTTATATACATAATCTGGCACAGATTGAGAGATACTTGCTGGTCGCCAACCCACGGCAGCTGAAAAAAAAAGACGGTGCGGCCTGCCGAACGCTCTTTTGTGCCGGTGATCATCTGAATTTATCATCTGATGATCAAATAAAAAAATGCTGATGAGCCTCTTGTTAGAAATAGCAAGACATCAGAGTGGATACGCAGAACAAACTAGGGCAGCCAATTTTCGAAATTACATTAAGAAGAAGATGGAAAAGGTGAGAAGTAAAACCAACAGAATGAATTTCAACGAATGGGTAGCCGAGGATGGCAGAACGCTAGGTGGCGTTATTAAATTAAGAAGTTCGCACGCGTAAAACGGAAGCAGCTCGCGCAAAGCAAGATATGTAGATTACCATTACAAATGATTACGACGAGCCTTCATTCTGCGATTAACATAATTTGGACTGATCATTATGGTGTTTCATTTCAATGATATACCTATTCCCTGTTGGTACTGTGTTACAATTTTTTAAATGTAACAGTATATTCTGCATGAATGCCCCATGTATTCTCTGCAATACCGCACTTTGTAATTTCTTCACTCGTTTAGTTAATCTGTGGAGTGCGCAGCCATTCAAAATTGCACATCTCCCTTTTCCTTACGCCCACAGAAGAAAACGACCCAATAGTGACAATGTATATGACATACATGAACATCACGGGTGTCTGCGGTGTCTCAGAGGTTGATGAATGGGTCGTACACGAAGGTAAGTACCGTCATCATTTTGTTAATTGCGAAGCCTTTCTTAGCGAACTGCAGGTACTTTGAGCGTTTCTATCTATCTATCTATCTATCTATCTATCTATCTATCTATCTATCTATCTATCTATCTATCTATCTATCTATCTATCTGTCTGTCTGTCTGTCTGTCTGTCTGTCTGTCTGTCTGTCTGTCTGTCTGTCATCGAGTTTATCATCGTTATCAGCAATATCATCAATCAAGTCAGCAGTTGCGTGCAAAGTTTTGGCTGCATGGGTTCGCCGGTTGCCTTACGGACTCGTAGTGGGTTCTTCGCCAATTTGCAAAAAAGAGAATTACAGCGTAATGGGCTTTACTCGCAATAGGCATTCTATGATAGTTTGAAACTGCTAATGTAGCGCGCATGGACGTTCCTTTCTTGCGACACGGTGTCCGCCGAGCAGCGTAGCTAGTAGAGCGATTGAGAAGGCGACGCGAACGGCAACCGATTATGGTCTCGTGTTCTACGCTAGACGGCGAAGCTCAAAAGTCCTCGAGCTTTTGGGCGGGGGCGGCAGGAAAACGCCTTGGCTACATGGCAAAATTTTGGCTATTTTCTCGTTCCCTCGATCTGAATCAAGATAGCATTATCTTGTATGGTTCAAGCAAACGTATTCATGTCATATAAAGTTCGCTTTGATTTTACTGTTCCGCGACACCATACGTCGGTGTCGGGTGATTATAATGTTTATTTTGTTTATTTGAAAGAATGACCCCAAGCTTTATGCTGAAAACATCTTAAGAATGTAGAGTAATTTATTATTTCCTAATCTTTTTTGTGCCTAGGAGAAAAGCCTCATGGTAAGTGGGTTTTTCTTATAAAAAATTGTGGCTACCATGATTTCTTTTTATATTGGCCCACTGTTTTTACCGTGCATAGTTAAACAGCCAAGTCGTCAAATAACAATTAGACTGTTTATTGCTCAAATTTATGAGCAGCAGTACAGCTAACACAGTGCAATGAAAGCGGCGAGGGCAATCGCAAGTCATCAAAACAACGCCCTTTTAATGACGCACTTCTGTTACCATAGGTACATTGCACAATTAGCGTGAGCTTCACAATGTAACTGGGTCATTCCACGCCAACTCTCCCAGTCGTGGCACTCGAGAAAAATCAATTTCTATAAAAAAATTTGAGAAAATTACAGATACAGACAGTACTTCTACAGTATTTTCCAAAAATATTTTGGGCGGCAAACATTTTTTTGCGCACGTGAGCACCATCTGAAATTTATGAAATAGTGGAAAAGCACGTGCGACAAAAAATTCCCTGTGACCAAGCGCAAACTATGAACAGTTTATTGGCGGGAAACGTGACATTATTTACGCGTACATTGGAACTTACATTGCGTAATACACAGCGAAAAGTTCCTATTCGCGTGCCGTACAAGTGAGATTTGCGATTTCTTTGGCTGATAAAAAGATAGAGGCTTTGATGCATCAGTCGTTGAAACAAGAGATTCAGTGTGCTTCAATGCACAGTTATGTGACTTCATTCCTTTTTTTTTGCACTGCCAGTACACTTCTTATACCAAGATTTAGCCTATAGCCGCATTTGCCGCTGTCAAGAGCCAGCCATCCCTCCCGTCTTCTTTCCAACGTTGTGCGTACACTCACGCAGGTAGCCATTATTGCAACGACCGGTTCGTCCGATATAAAGCCGATTACATGAAAGCGGTAATTGATAACAATGCCCCCCAACGAAATTAATGCTATTAGCTTAGCAGTTTTTCTCGCATGACTTCGTTTCTTTAGAGTTCGGTTCAATCATTTAGTCATTTAGGTCACCGAAACAAGTTTCGTTGGCGCGAAAAATAGAAGCTTAACCTCTG
The DNA here is from genome assembly GCA_030522465.1 of Rhipicephalus appendiculatus. Classification (NCBI taxonomy): domain Eukaryota; kingdom Metazoa; phylum Arthropoda; class Arachnida; order Ixodida; family Ixodidae; genus Rhipicephalus; species Rhipicephalus appendiculatus. The sequence continues at coordinate 70,470 of JALIZH010009028.1, forward strand.
CATTTAGCGCGATCTTTTTGATGTGATGCGAGAATTTATGGCTATAATCACATTCCATCAATGCTCTTCTGGTCACGAAACTTCGCCCACAGTTTCCTACAAGGACAGAAGCTGCTGCTAAGGTTGCCGCGATCAGCGCGGGGGCCTTCGTGTGTGCCCGCCGCGCTCGGCTGAATGCTGTGCCAGTTCGAGGCAATGTCTATCTTGCGCCAAACATCAATAATTCAACTACGATTCATACTTCACGTGACATACAAAGTGGTTGTAGCATACGCGTGTGAAAAAATTGCACCACCTCCCGCTAAAGGGAACCATGTGTAGATGTGAAGCAGCGGGCGCTAACGCTTACATTGGCGGTGGCGTTGACGCTGGTGCTCATCGCAGCGTTGCGCAGGACAGAAAACTGGGGAGGCGCAAAGCACGCAGTGATGAAGCGGTGTTTCCTACTGGAACATGGCAATCGCTGCTAATGGGCAATGAGAGACAGAAGACTCCGACTGGACACAGAGACCACCAGTCCGCTTTTAGTTAACGCGCACGCTGCGAATTTTTATTGTTCAACAACGTACAGGAGAAATCTCCCACCGGCACCACCTTGGAGGTCAAGATCCATTGCCATATATACGGGGTGGCCAGTGAACGGTTGTGCAGCGCGAGCAGTCGGTTTTTTCTACCAAGAAACTCGCTAGCAGACGCTGCCTGCGTCGGCGTCGCGAGGCGAGAGAGGGGGGAGAGAGAGGGGGGGACGCGCATGCGCAGTGGAAGTGTGGACGCCGCGGGCAGGGATGACTAGAGGAGAGAGGGGGGAGCGTAGGAGAGGAGAGAGAGGGGGGACGCGCATGCGCAGTGGGAGTATGGACGCCGCGGGCAGGGATGCCTAGAGGAGAGAGGGGGGAACGTAGGAGGGGAGAGAGGAGGGGAGGCGCATGCGCAGTGAGGGTATGGTTGCCGCGGGGAGGGATGCCTAGAGGAGAGAGAGGGGGAGAGGAGGTTTTTATTTTTATTTTTGAAAGGTTTGCGCATGCGCAGTAGGGGTGGTCACGCCGGCACACCACCACCACCACCGGATTAAGCTTCGCCATAAGATGCTTCACATCTAAAACTTACTTTCGCGTATTTTTTAACGATATAAAGGCTGCGATGGATCCAGTCGCATCTGCACAGCAATATTAGCTGTACATGCTGTTACAGCGCGCTTCCTTACCTCAGGCAGGCGAGCACGATGGTATTTAGTCAGGTACAGAATATTTACTTGAACTTGAGACAGTGCACAGGACTACAAACCCACGAACTCGCAAAATGAAGTCTCACAGCGAGAGTTGAGCCAGCGCCGATTGCGCTATTTACAGTCAGACCGTCTAAACCGCTCGTGTTTGACACGGACTCATCCCAAAAAAAAAAGCCCTACATTCCGGTGTTTACAGTTGATAAAAGCTAACTTCACTCCGCTGCATCCTAACTCACAGATCTTCAGCAACCATTGCAATAAGGAATGACCTAGTGTAAACTGTTTGCGCTCTACAAGTAAACAAAATCGACGAAGAAAAGAACGATACGGGACAACACAAGCGCGCTTGTGTTGTCCCGTATCGTTCTTTCTTCGTCGATTTTGTTTCCTTGTAGCGCACAAACAGTTTACACTAAGTGCAACCAACTGGCCCCTACCCTGGCTCGTCTAACCTAGCCTAAACTCCGAGTTTGTAACTACGTTCTGTTCATTTTCTACGTTTAACTTTGACAACTACATGTTACGTGGACATTGCACAAGCGAAAGTGTGTCGCTGTTTACGTTGTGAAGTTTCGCAAGGGCACTCGGGTACCTCCAACTTCGCGTTGGTGGCCCCTTCACAAATCACAACGTGGGTTATACTTTCGCTGCTTAGACGGACTACGTTTGCACCGCGTGATGAAACAAATTTCTTAAGACCGCACACGGGAGACTTGATTAAATGAAACGAAGCCATGTTTCACTAATCCAGACAAAATTACATGTGCTCACAAGCTGCAGTTTCGATTTATTCAGAACGCGATAAACTTAACATGGGTCAAAATACCCAAAACCTTTCCAGATGAGTATGGTGGCTATAGAGCTGAGGAAACACTAACGCCCACTGCGTCCATACTTCTTGAAAATTTTTTATTTCAGTGCACATGTTTGAGAACATCACGACGTCGGAGCACTAATTTGCAGTAAACAAAGATGGAATGGCGCTATTCAAGAAGAAAGAGAGAAAAGCTTTTATTGCAATATTACCTCAAAAAGCAGAAAACTATGCGCTACATTTGCGTAAAGCAGGAAAACGCCCTGCAAGGCCAGTACATGGAGAGATCAAGCCAGTGAAAAACACAAAGCAAACTCTGAAGTACAAAATAGACAATGAAAATTAAAAAAAAAACACTTTTTAAACAATTGCTAACAAGGAAACAATGCAAAGTACTTAATAAGCTGGAAAGAAAAGAAAAAAAAACTGGCGAGCTGCGAAATAAACAGCGCCGACCTGCAACTTTGCCTACTCGCGTTGCAAACAGACATTTTCTCCATTCACTATGAAGTCGTCAGTCCGAATAACGTTGGTGGCGTCAAAATGTTTCGCGCAAACTCTAACGTGTTCAGAGCCGAAGGTAAATCCACCAGCATCCTGTCGCCGTATTGCACGTTTCGAAACATTCATCTCATCGCCGTCCCTCGTCAAACTAAACACCTTGTCGCTCGTACCGATCTCTAGCCGGAGCAACAACGTGGTACACAGCAAGTCTGGGGCATCGTCGCTCACGTACACCATCCGTGTCCTCGCATACAATTCTCACAGCCGTCAGTTGCACAAATTTAGAAAAACGAGGAAAACTGAAGGCCGATGCCGCCGGATTCCTCGGGCCCCCAGCTCTCCCTACGCAGTAAAGCTCTCCACAATGCCCCGCGCGCTCCTAGCGCCGCGACGCGGCCGCTGCGGCGACATAGCAAGAGCTCCCCATAGCGTTACGGAGAAGTTTCGTGGCCAGAAAATCATTGAAAGACTCTGGTATAAGGAATTGCAGTGAATTTTCACTCGTCCCTCTCCTGAGGAGAGTAGCGGGGGGGGAGGGGGGGTCGTGTTTGACACAGAAGCTTTCCCGCTTTCCCGATCATAAGGATCCTAAGGATCAGTGGCGTAAATCATAGGGGGGTCAGGGGGTCCTGACCCCCCCTCCCCTGTGCTCAGGCTGGGGGGGGGACACCCCTTGCAAGTGTCCCCGCTTGGGATATATCTTCCAAACGCCACATTTGAATTTCTTGACAGTCAAGGGACAACGAACCTTCCGTAAAACCAACTCTTAAATCTGAAGTACATTCAATGAACAGAAACGAAGTACTTCTAGCCGGTTAACACACCAGGGGAAATACCTTTATGCGTGCACAAAAAGGGCTACCATGTTTGTTGCATACTTTAACCCGAATGATGCCGCTGCAGCTGGTATTGGAAACTAACTTCGCCACATGATGCCGCTTGGATGCCCAGTGCTATTTTTCGTCAGCGGGCGCCGACGCTCATGCTCCTTCTTTAATAATAATAATAATAATAATAATAATAATAATAATAATAATAATAATAATAATAATAATAATAATAATAATAAACTATTATTATTATTCTTACTATTACATCTGAATGCATAGTTTTAATTTGGTATTATCAAAATACAGCATATTTGTAAAAACAATATGGCAGCCTTTGGAAGATGTATGTCCCCCCTTGTGGTCTTTATGGATTTACGCCACTGCTAAGGATAATTCTTAGGGACACTACGAGTTCTCTAGATAAGGTCGGCAGAAAAAAAGCGGAGCTCAAACACTCACTCAAGAAATTTTGCTCTTAGGTCTCTCTGAGACTCACACTCACTAATCTTTTTCTGAACTGGACTCACTTGCACACAACATCACCATATTATTACTCACCGGGACTCATTAAGACTCAAGTTCACTGCCCGATCCGAGTCCGTGATTTCGGGCGAGTCAACTCATGAGTGAGTTGGCCGACCTATGCTAGCAGGGGTCGGCAACCATTTTAGGCGAAGGGCCGAGTTGCATGAAGCCGACACAGCCGGGGGGCCGCACAGAAAATTTGGGGGAGGGGGAGGGGGGGCATTTGCAGGCAAAGCGTAAAAATTCGACGAATTACACAAATTTGGAATCTGGATTAAAAATAATATTTATTAACGCGACAGCGTTTAAGAACTCGTTTCGCAGAAATTCCGGCGTCGGTGTCGGCGTCGGCGTCGTTGGTTGTCAGCGAAAAATCATTTTGTCCGTGACCGAAAAATCGAGAAAAATGCAAAGAAAATAAATAATAAAAATTTTCAGGTCTGAGTGAGGATCGAACCCGGGCTGTCCGCGTGGCAATCAGGTGTTCTACCACACAGCCACGCCTCTGCCTGGAAACGCAGTGAAAATAACTTTCTCTGCTTGGAAATGCAGTGAAAGTAACTTTCATGCTTCGCAAACGTAAGAGTCCTTTATATAGGAGTCGCAATATAACATGTAATATCCCAGGAATATTGCGTGGTACAAGCGTACATTGCCATCGGGCGTCAGAATATGTGACTATCATAACGATTTCGTAGATTAAAGCCGGCCACCCATTACAAACGGCACACACCTTACTACGCGTATTACCTTAACACCACTCAGTGGGTGCATAGCTAGTATACACTGAGTGGTTGAAGTAGGCACTCGGGACAGGATGTCGCTATCGCGTTCAACTCTTAAAGGCGAAGATTAAGGGTCCCCCCAATTTTTGAGCGAAAATCCAATTTCAGGTCAAAATTGCCATGTCGGCCTTCATATAGGCAGTGGTAAGGGAAATGGGGAAGGGGTTTTGACGCCGTGCCGGAGGCCGCATAAAATAGTCATGCGGGCCGCATGCAGCCCGCGGGCCACGGGTTGCTCACCCCTGCTGTATAGCATGGTTTCTCAAAGTGGGTTCCGCGAGCCACTGATAAATTTTTCTCTTGTTCCGCATTCGCCAAGTGACTTAGAAGGCAAATCCGAGATGCGGTGGATCTAAGGAACCTCAATTACTCACGGCCGAGAGTCAATGCATAACTCAGAGCATAAAAGATACAGGCGAGCGGCGAAATAAATTCCACCAGCAGCTTGTAGCCAGCCAGACTACGAAAGCGCGCCGCGCAGTTCCTTTATTCGCGCATCTGTTTGATAAGTCAATGGACATGTTGCTGCCATTTGCAACAACATATGGTTGTGAGCAGGCATTCTCGACTCTAGCCTATCTGAAAAATAGGCACAGGAATTGGCTGAATCCAGAAACCGACATGCAGCTGCTCCTGAGAGTGACGTAGCCTCGCATCAATTGGTTGGTGCAAGGAAAGATAGTTGTTCCATGTCAGTGAATATTTTTTACACACCCTTGTTTTTGAATTTATTCCACGGGAATGTAACGTGAACGGAATGATAGATGCTTGCATGAAAGCTGGAGGGGGGGGGGGAGGTTCCTTGGCACTTAATGGAGCTTGACAGGGTTACCTGGGACCAACATGCTTGAGAACCCCTGCTCTACAGGGTAACCCACCTATGATAGCAGCCGTGCGGTTTACTGAGGCAAACTTTGCCTCACCTTGTGGGGCGAAAGACTTTTCGAGGGCATTTTGAAGGCAAATATTTGCAATCGCCCTTTTCACTAGGTTTCAGGGAATGCAGTTAACAGGAAGAACTGGTTTGTTTGATCAGTGTTAAAATCCCGCATTTCGATGGAGGCGAAATGGTAGAGGCCCGTGTACTGTGCGATGTCAGTGCACGCTAAAGAACACCAGACAGTGGCGTATCCAGGGGGTGGCACACTGGACACGTGCCCCCCCCCCCCCCCCCCGAAACTTTTTTCGCCATGGCATACAGAGCGAAAAATGACCATTTCAATGAGGAGCAGAAAAAGTGAATCTAGGAAACTGCACTCACGTCTGAACCTAGCTCAGGTAAATAATAGTAAAGGCAAGAGCTCCAAAGATTATCTGAATGTTTTCTCTACGATCAAGACGCGGACCGTACATGCACCATGTAAAGTCCTTCTATTCGAGCGTGACACATGGAAAAAGACATCAGGTCTCATTTCACAAGATAAACGAACTTCTACCAGTTGACGAGCGTTATCTGATTAAGAACTCCCAGGAGGTGCTACATTTCTACATTTCACCAGCTTGTTCACGAGCAAGAACCTCCACGGTTTTTATGCAGATATTTTTGATGAAGATGAAAAGTTGGAGTAAAATCAATACAGGGTGTACACTGAGAGCGGCCAGCACTGTAATCGACCGTCGGTGAGCTGATCATCTGTGGAGCACCTCGTCTTATATATCAGTCATCGAACCATCCAGCATTATCGCACGTGCTCGAGTGAATCTCGAATAAGCTTGACTATTCACTTCCTGCGCGTAATCTTCCCAGAATTATCTGAAACAATCGCGACACTTCCCAAACATTGCTGTGTGGTCTGCACCGAGCTTTACTAACAGTTTTTGTTAGCGATACCTGAATACGTCAAAATAAAGCAAAAATTGGGTGACCCTTAAGTTTCGCCTTTAAGAGTTGAACACGATAGCGATATCCTGTCCCTTGTGCGTATACTTCAATCACGTACTGCATACTATGTAATGGGCAGCATGCTTTAAATCACAAGCAATTATGAGCGGCAAATGTTTTCGAACTTGCTATGTACCCACTACGTGGTCTTAAGGGAATACACGCTGTAACGTGTGTGCCTTTTATAATGGGTGGCCGGCTTTGAACCACGATGTCATTATGATATGCACATGTTCTGACGCCCGATGGCAATGTACGCTTGTACCACGCATTGTTACTGCGATATTACACGTTATATTCTGACGCCTGTATACTGGACGCGTGCGTTTGTAAAGCATGAAAGTTACTTTCACTGCATTTCTAAGCAGATGAAGTTATTTTCAATGTAGTTCCAAGCAGAAGCGCGGCTGTGTGGTAGAACACCTGCTTGCCACGCAAACGGCCTGGGTTCGATCCTCACTCGGACCCAGAAATTTTTATTATTTATTTCATTTACATTTTTCTCGATTTTTCGGTCATGGACAAGATGATGATTTTTCGCTCACTACCAACGACGCCGCCGCCGACGCCGGCATTTCTGCGAAACGAGCTCTTTAACTTTATCGCGTTAATAAATACGAGTGACAATATGTACCTACCCTACTGAAAATTCCTATACAAATAGGACCCGTACATACGATGTTATTGGATACGGGTCGTATGGGTGATAAGGGGTTTACGGGTCATATGGGTCATATGGGTGATAAGGGATTTATGGGGCATATAGGTGATATAGGTTCACGGGCCTTATGGGTGTCATGGGTCATATAGGTGATATGGGTCCGACGAATTCTCCGGGTCCTATGGACATGTAAGGGTCATAAGTGACATGTGATTGAGCATAGTAATAAGGCAATGCCAGTTTATGAAGAGTGTAGGAAATACGAATATGTAGCAGTGTGTGCTTTCATGGTGCTTCAAAAGTGCAGTAGACTGTGAATGGGTGGAAAAAATATGGTGTTATATGTAGGCACATTGGAGAAAACCAATGAGACAAATATTCGTACATCTTCATCATTTATTTAAATCATTCAACATTTTGGCAATGACGCATTTCATCTCTTTAGCCGGCCAGGCACATTCACATCTACTGGCCTACACTTCACAGATGGCAGAGCCATCTGAACAGTAATGACAAAATACATGAAGCACTGCTTAAATATTTAGATTATTTGTTCACCTATAAGTTAAAATGTAAAGCCATCACGTAGAGCAAAATACCTTAAAGGGGTACTGACGCGAAATTTCGTAGCTGAGACAGCCTGCGGAATGATTCCCGTGAACATGCGTATATCATCTACGAAATCTGAACAGCAATTGTAGCTTAGAAGGCAGTTTATATGAATATTGAAGTTTGTGTGCCCGATCCAGTACTATACACTGCACCTCGCATCATTGAAATCATACAAAGTGACCTGAAGGTGACTCCCAACTTTCGAGACGTCACCACTGTGGCTGAGCTCAGAGCTGGTGCAGCTAGATTAATGACATCATGGTCACCATTGCCCTTTGGCCACACTTGTGCTAGCAGGCTGCTATTTGGTGACTGCTCACGTGTCCGTGCCTGCGGTGAACATGTGGAAAGTGAGGAAGCCTCAAGAAAGTTGGTGCCATCAAACAACAATGATAAAGACGACGGCAGCGACATTGTGCTGCACATGCGACAGCAACAGAATGTGAGCACACAATGCAGGCAGCACAGATAAGTGCGTCAGTGTTGTGAGTACCATTTTACACGCTAGCTGGCATTTTTTGCACCCGGTGGCTCGGTCCCGTACTGCTGCATGCAATCTGCTGCGTTATGAATAATAGGCCATCAGCAATGTATCGCAGGAAAAAAATGCCTGACAAAAATTTTTGTGTCAGTACCTCTTTAAGCAATACTCACTAGCCACAGCCTTCAAATTTCTTGGTATCAGGGCCCTCTTCAGGGGGCACCTGTTTGACCTCCTGATGTGCGAAACCCCAACAAGGAGCTACGATGGGGGCTCTTGTTCTGAAGCTCAAGGACACTCCACAGGAGCTTTGTTGCCGCCTTGCAAAATAAGGAGTCCTTCTGTCGCGATATCAGCCAAGCTCACTGCTCCTCCTTCAAGAATATGCTGCTTGTCAGATGAACCTGCATTGGAAAACTGTTTCTGTGATCCTTTCCTCTTTTGTGGGAGTTAACTGTGTTGCACTCACTCTCAAAGTGTTGCTATTACACTTAAAATTTACTTGCATAACTGCCTTGAAGCATAAAGTTTCAATATTGAAAATTATTGGTCCAAGAGGTCTCACAATTTTGATTTGAAACAGATAGAGGAGCTCACAGAAGAATACTATGTGTGCAGCTCTAGGCACACGCAGAAGTTGTGATCGGTGGCATTAGCAAAACATTCAGAATGGCAGATGTGCAATCACTCGTTCTACTGACTGCTAAAATACGGGGTAAAACGTGGAAGTAAACCACAAGTTTCAAGAGAAGGGGCAAATTCAGATATAGCAAAACTATATGAGCGCGTGCTTGTGCCAAAGAGAATTCGTCCTCTTCTTCTTCAAGCACCTTGATGATTAATGCAGGCAAAACCACAAAAAGCATAGCCATTTAAAAGGGCCTTAAACCACCCAGAGGTCGAAATTCAATTGTGGTGGGGAAGTTGTGCATGAGTCTACAACGAACACATAGCCGTGAGAATTTTTCAAAACGGTGCCGTAATAGCTGAGTTAGACGCATTTGATGATCAAAACGCGGCCGTCGCTCCTTTCGCTCTGTCCTTCAATACCTTCAACAGATCTCCTCTCCCAAAACTGCTTTGCCCGCCTCGCTGAGTGCCCCTCCCAAACTCGCGTGGCATACGTCATCGCTGACGTGCTGTTTGATAAGTGGTGCTGGTTTGATAAGTGAAGTGCGGTTTGATAAGAGCTGGGGCCTGTGCGGCAACAGCTAACCGCTGTTGCCGCACCGGCCCCAGCTCCTACGAATTGTGCCGGTATGGACCGTGTGTTGCGCGTGCCTTCAAAGGATCTCCAGCATGATGGATTTGTACGGTGACACGCCGTGCCAGAGCACCTCTGTGTGAGATGAGGAGCCGCCGCCACCACAACACGACGAACAACAAGAAGCGCACGCAGCTGCTTGCAGACTAACCGGAAGTCGTAGGTCCTGGTTCAACCAATAACAGCATGACTTGCGCTCCGCATCACAGATTCAACTTCGTGACGTCACACACGTCACAAGGAGGGCGGAAGGGCCAGGAGAGGAGAAAGGATTGTTTCTTGGAAATTGTGGCGCGCCCGTGGCCTGTAGCGCTGCCACGTGTGGGATTGTTGACCGTGACGGCAGTCTGCACACGGTGCTCGTGTTTACTTGAAATGTTTGAAAAAATATCGGAGGTGGTTTGGGGGCCATTTAGGGCATGCTTGCGCCAAAGAGAAGTCTTTTTCATCTCATTCTTGGAGTGCCTTGATGATGATATTAAGCGCTGAGCACTTTAGGGGCCTGGGTTGTCTGCTGTCATCGCTTTCAACTAAATCACTTTCGAGTAAATTATTTTTATCAAGCGTAGATGATGGCAAATATACAGGAATTAGACATGCTGAAATGTTGTTTTTTTCACCAATTACGGTGAAGTATACACAGTGCTCTTCATGAAATAATTAAAGGGGCCCTCCAACACTTTTCAAGCATGGTCAGAAAACACTGCTGATCGGTAGTCGGGTCTCCTGAGAGCACTTAGCCAAACATTATAGCCCAGCACGCAGCCTGGAATTCACAATTTATTCTCAAAGTCAACCAGAAATCGCTGTTTTCCCTTGACAATATGATGCCATAAACCCAACTGACTGCGCCTCAAGCACAAAGTCTACCTGCGGCAGGAGGCTGCCACATGCCCGCACACTCGCTCGCGATCACGCTGAAAGGAAACCCCACGTTCGAAGAAAAAAGGAACGAAAGAGCTAAAGATCATCACGCACGTTGATGAATGAGCATAGCTTCTTGCCCCCTTGTCCTCCCCACCTGCGTAGCTTTCAGCGCTCTTGCTCGTACAAAAGGAGAGAGAAAGCATGTAAAGCGTGTGACAAATCCCTGTAACTCCACTAGTACTTCACGAATTGTAAGAATTTTTTCTGACAGTCAATTTAATGTAGCCATTCGATGATTACTTGGAAAGGTGTTGCACAGCCCCTTTAATACAAGGCAAAATGAACATGTGTCTGTGACATGAAGGTACGCATCTTCAGCCTATTATTTGTTTATGGCATGGTGTAATCATAACAATTCCAACCTGCAATTTGACTTCCAAACTACCTGTTCTAAAACTTCACCCACTGTAACGATCACACCTCTAAATCAGTCAATTATCCAAAAACGAAAGAAATGTAATCACGATGCAAGAAAATACAGTACATGCTCACATAACAGGTAAGTGCAAGCACAGTGCAAGCAGCAGCAGTGTAAATGGCATATTCAGCCCATATGATGAATGTAGTGGGACTGATAGTGATGAGTACTAATGCATCAACAGCGAAAAAAGATTTGCAAAACCATACAGCTGCCTACCTCTTTATTTATGGGGGCCGATGCTGTAAGTGGCAGCTCACCACTGGCACCTGCACCCTGAAAGGCAAAAGATTGGATAGTTTAATTATACATACAACAAGGTGATTCCACACAAGCATGTGAGCATAGCTGACACAAACGAGCACTTAAACCAAATTTGAAAGCAGCACGCCAAATCACTGCCTCTACTGAGCCCGCGCAGCAACACGAGACGCCAACAGTCGCTTCTCTGAAGCATGCCCCCTTCACCCGCTCTGGAGAAGGCACCCTGCCGATCGCTAGCATGCTTCACATCAAATGCTGGTGCAAAAGCGGGAAAAAATAAGAACTCTAGACACAATGCCATGTGGAAGAAGGCCGCTACACTGCCATGAGACAAACATGCAAAAAGGAACGCGCTCCTTCCAAGGCCTTCGTTGTGCTATGCATGCATGCGTTTTGTCAATAATCCTAGAACCAGGGCGCCATTGGTTGACAATCTCACTCATGAGTCGGCTGATTGAAACTAACTCCGACTTAGGTCGAGCCATGAGTCTGAGTCTGTTGAAGAAGCGTATAGTAGGCTGGCTTGTCAATTCGGCCGCCCATGCAAAACATCAATACAATTGAAAGCTAAATTTCTAAACAGTGCACACCTGGTTGATAGCTTCCTCTAGAAGCATGCCAACCACTGTCAGGGGTGTGGCACGGGTGGCATCATTGGCAATGGCTGAGGTAGCGCCTCCCGTAGTGGTGATGCTGGTTGTGATGGCAGCAATGGCCGAGGCGAAATGGAGGCTGTGGTGGTGGTGACAACAGCTGCAGTGCCTGTGCTGAAGGTGGCTGATCTGGCAGCAATGGCTGCGACTTAAGGGGCGACAGATTATAGGTACCAGGAAATCATGAGAGAGTTTACTACATGCAGTATAAATCCCATTAACGATACGGTCTGGAGAGCACAAAGTCGTAGGCAGCTAGATAGATACGTTCAAAGTCGCCAAAGTTCACTATGAAATGCTTCACATTTAATATTACCACTCATTTGAGAGGCTCTAAATACCGTAAAATCCCAAGTAAGCGCTCCCTACCAGAGCAAGCACCCCCTCCCTTCTTTGGGAGATTTCAAATATGCGGCCTCTTCTCCCCTCCCAACATCTTCACTGTTTATATTTGCCCAACGAGGGCGAATAAAAACAGTGAATCCATGCATATTCAAGAAAGTGCTTAATTAAAAGCACGGATGTGCATTCTTTATTCTTAGGGGCTCTTCCGCCTCCAGCTTGAATTTGTATCCATGACCGAGCAAGGGCCCACTCTCCAAATCTTGTCGAATTATCATTCACTCTAGGGAGGTGTGCTTGCTTGAAATTTTACGGTAAGCACAACATGCTAGGATGTCTACACTTTCCAGTAACACATACCTCAAAACTAGAGTTGCAGTAACTGCGTAGCTTATGTCATCTATAACTTTTTTAAGTAGTCATGAAGATTCACTAGTGACATACGATACTGCATGCTACGTTGCTGACCACAACAGTTTCATGCTGATGTTTATGCAGAGTGATAGAGCCATATGCATTTATGCAAATCTTAAAAGCATTAACTGCATCATATACGTAACAAACATACGACATAAACATACAATCAGCATGAGTGTAACTTGAAGAAGTTCGCTTCGCCATGTTGACATTCCAGAGAAACATTTTAGCTCATAAAATACGAGGCCTATTTTTGCCAAGGTGCGAATGGTCACCAAATAAACAGCACTTAAAATCTAATGATGCAAAAAACACACGTGTTGTACAATCCCTCTAGTGTGGCTGTCTACCTCATGAGGTTGCAGCTCTCTGTTCTAGATGCGCAGCGGGCATGTAAGCATGCCTTGGATAATAGAGTGCCAAGTGTGAAGTGTGTGCTGTAATTCAATTTCTGCGTGCTGAGCGGTGCGGTGCAGATGAAATTCATCGAATAATGAGCAATGTGTATAGCACAACTTTCATAAGTGACAGCAAGGCACTGCAATAGTTTAGGAAATTATAGCAGGGTGCACAGATGTTTCCAATGCAGACGCACCAGGAATGGAGTGAGTGTCAACCGATGATTTTTTTTACTGAATGGATCAGGTGTTTCGGAAAAGTGGTCGGGTCACAGTTTCTGGGCTGAGTGATTCATTTCCTGAAATTTTGCAATCAACTCAATACACCATTAATGGCATACCATTATTGCACACAGAGAGACTCCAGTGGCGCAAAGTGAGTGCATAGTGGGTTGCCAAGATGCTGATTGGTCATGAAAAAATGGTGAAGAGGTGCCACCTTAACATTTCATCAGCACTGCCATGACAAAGGAAAAGAGTTTCTGAGCAGAAGAGTCACATGCGACGAGACATTGGTCCACTTCAAAACCGAAGAAACGAAAGCGCAACACCAACAGTGGAAACATTCTGATTCCCTGAGAGCAAGGAAGTTCAAGTGAACCTTCTCCAACAAGAAGTGTATGGCTGCTGTGTTTGGGGGAGAGAAATGGTGTCCTCTTGGTCGAATCCATGGGACCTGGCACGGCCATCACAGCGGCATCGTACGTGTAACTCTCGAATGCCTACAGAGGGCAATGCAGAACAACGAAGAAGGATGTTGTCATCATACATTGTCTCTTTTCATGACAACGTGGGGCCACAAAGGAAGCGGTGGGAAGTGTTCAATCACCCACCATACAGACCCGACTTAGCTCTCTCTGATTACCATCTCTTTGCTAACATGAAATACTGGCTAGGAAGCCTGTGCTTTCAACCAGTCCTGTACACAGGTCAGCTGCTTGCTGCAGACTGGCTTACAGAACTTCTCCAGGAGAGCATAGGAAAGTTGCGAGGCACAGTTCTGATGAAGCCCTTGAACAACATTTGTTGTGTTGAATACGAAATCACTGAAACTGTTACATTACTTGTGGCACGAGTGAGGTTATAAACTATTGGTGCTGTTTTTTTTTCTTTATTAAAAATCATCCTGGCCAAACAGACATATTTGCATGTGGTGCCAGTATTATCGATTATTTCTGTACTGTTTCCCTTTCTTGTTATTCCACTCCTGCGTGGGCCATGCCGGCCTGAACCATTGTGAAATAAGTAAATAAATAAGTTGGTGCCACACACTGACAAATGTCTGAGTTGAAATGCCAACTACATATGGATGTGGCTGGTATGTGTACCCTAAACATTTCTAATGAGGCAGTTCTAATTTTCACTCTGTTTACTATTTCGCGACCAAACAGACCTTGAAAACAAAAAGGAATTGTAACATAGGGGTGAAAGACACAGACGCACCATTGCCTAGCACATTTGTGCAAATGCACTTGATTGAGCGACTATTGTATAAATGTGCAGCTTCAGAAAGCAACCAGAAAATTGGAAGTTAGCATCTTGTATATGTTGTTGAATCCTGTTTGATGATTCAAGCATATTTACCTTCCAAGTTCTGACGTTCCTTTCAGAGTCACTCTGGTAGAAAAGGTTTTTTTGTTGCACGGCGAGTCGTTTTTTGCCCATCTGCACGAGGTCAGTGGAGTTAGTTAAACCAGAGAACACAAAAAATTGGGGTGCAGGCTATCATGAATTAACCCAGACGGATATGAAAACCTAGAATTAGCGCATATTTTGATTAGTTAAAGGCTATGATTCGGTGCAAACGTGTTCCTCCGCGATTAAAGCTGAGCTGCACATGCATGCGCTTCTATTGACATACACACGCAAACACCAAGTAAATCAAATGTACTACAGGTTGGTCATCAGAATAGCGACGTGGACTTGTTCATATAAACCACTCATACCACTGTCACACGGGACGTTTTGAGCGCCATCAAGGCCGATCCGAATGTGGTTTTTGATCATGCGATCAACAATGGTCGCTACTATACAAGTTATGTCTCCCGTGCAGCAGCACATGACACAGACCTATTTTAATCCGGTTTTTCCATGATCGCGATCAAAAGAGCCCATGGGACACGAACGCGCGGTATCAGTTGCAGCACGCGAACACGACACACGGTAAAAATATGGCACACAAAATAAAACACACAACCGCACAAACTTGCTTTTCGTTGTGCCTTCGTTCGTCGCACGTTAAACGCAAGCCAGCGAAAACGTCATAGGAAATAAAATCACACTCACCTCCAAGAAGGTCAACATCCCCGCGAAAGTGTCTCTCCTTGATGTCCTGGCCCGGCTCACTTTTTCGATAGACGCCTATTGTTTTTGCGATATCGGCTACGCTCAGCGGATTGAAGCCTTTTATGAAGCCTCTTCACAATGCGCGGTAACCGTCTCTGCAAAAGACGAACGTGACCCTTTTGATGCGCCCCGCATTTCGAAATGCGCCTGCGTGGTTTGACTGCACCCCACATCTGCTTCACATCTGCCGCAGACTTTGAAGAGGAGCACCACACGCTGCACACAGCAAATGTTTAAAAAACCGGAGGCACCTATCCGATCAGCACATCATGAAACGCCATTATAACGTAAATGACTTCGCCATTGGCTTGTCTTGGCCGCTTGGGCTCCCACCGACTCGACCAAGTGACCAAGTTCACATCGATAAAGCCTCCCGAAGGTGGCGAAAGCGACAAAACTCATTCACACACTTTCAAATTACCCACTTTCTTTTACACTTGTAAAAGAGCAGGTAGCAAGTTTAATCAATCTTCACATCGCTTTTTTTTTGACGTCACCTGGAAACGATCATTTACAACTGTAGTGCGGTTGCTCTCAGGTGTGTTTGCTTTTGGCTTGTGAAACATCCGGTCGCGAATATTACAAATGGCAGCCAAGCACTTGCGGTGATCGCGTTGATTTTCATCAATCATTGCAACAAACTGGACCTACCGAGAGCGGAGGGCATGGGAAAAAACTTTTGTGAGCTTCGCCAAGCTTCCCAGCTGATTACAGTTCAGCAGCATGCTGTGACGGCCTACAATAACTGGCGTACATAAGCACACATGATGACAAAAAGAACGCGACAAGTACACGCAATTTAGAGAAGAGAGAAAATACAAAACACATCAAAGACAAATTTCATATCCGGTAGTCTAGATTCACGAAGAAGCATGAAGCGCAGATCTGCAACACGAAAACGATTTTTGCGTTCAATACACAGGGTAATGGGTGTAGTTACTCTCGTGTGGGTCCCGTAATTTGTGTGTGGTGTTTTTGTTTAGAATATTTTCATGAGCCACAAGGATTACACAGAAGAGTATTCGGCGAACGTTGCTATTCCAAGTATTCATATATTCTTTTTTTATTTCGTATGCATCTAAGAACTCAGCGCAAGTACAGTATTAAAAACAGCTGTGTAAGATCACCAGTTTGGAAGAGCTGTGGAGAAGAATGATCTCTGGCTAAGTTGTAAATCATGCGTAAAGCTTTCTTTTTGAAGTGCGTAGAGATTCTTGTAAGGCTGCTAGTAGAAAAATGAAACACGAGGCAGCTTAACGCAAGTGACGAACCTGCACATATCCCTCAGTAACATTTCTGTTAGTCAAACACCAAGAGTCTT
>JALIZH010009029.1:0-29211 GCA_030522465.1 Rhipicephalus appendiculatus
ATTTTCACACGAACTGATAATAATGAGTGAGCATAAATATGGATGCTATGTCATGGATGCTGACCAACTAGGTTGCAAATGTGTTTTAACGTAGTACTTTTTAGTCATGGAAAAAGGGTATTTGTCGGTTCATAGAGGCCAGACTCTTAGCAACATGATGCAGTTATCTCGAGTAAGCGCGCGTGCCAGTTATCACTTGGAAGTTTTGATTTGCATTTCATTCTGAGAGCAGCATATGCGTATCTGTCTGGGAACAGAACAGGTGGGTCAACCCCACGGTTGTGCTGTCTGACAGTGTCACGTGCCACTGTCACATGACTCCACACGATGACAACATCAGTTTATAACCTGACGTTTAATGCCATTGGGTGGCAGTGCCGACGCTTAACAGATAGACGCCAGATTTCTTGCTTCATGGGGCATACAACGCTTTCGTTTTAATATACAGGGACTCTTGTCTAGCCCTGTGTGATGTTACTACAGCTTCGCTGGTCAACCCTCTTCGCAGAGTGGAATGTCCCTTCAGTATTTTTGTCAGTGAAACACAGTTTTCAGATGCACTCCAACTTCAGAAACGAAATGGTGGCAAAAATGATGTGCACCATCAACCGCTGCCTCTGCAGTAACTTACTCTAAATAGCAGATTGTCTGTATAGTCTTCACTTACGAGAAGTTACTTATGTCTGTTCCACTCAAGAAATAGCAGGTGTGTCAAAGGCAAGGATACTGTAACAAGCTAGCCTGAAAGTACGAATGGTCATAGTATTGCTCAACATTTGGTACCAGCTAGTTGCAATCGCACAGCTGGTCAAGTACCAGTTGGACCTCAGCTGGAACCTTGCTTCCAGTAGAGCTGGTTAAGGTTTCAGTTTGATCCCAAGTGGGTTCAGCTACTTCCCATAAAACTAGTCATGGTACCAGTTGTTTCCATTTGGTTTGTAAATGGAACTTGTTGCTTCCATTGGCGGGACCAGTTGGCCTGCAACCGAGACCAATTAGTTTCCAACTGGAACCGGTTGATCCCAATTAACACCAGTCGAAACCAGTTAGGTTCCCATTTAGGCATTTTTACCTGGGTCTAGTGTTTTATTTCCTTCTAATCGAGAAGTGACATTGCACCTTGCAGGAGTTGGAGGCCCTGAAGAACGAACTTCTGGACTCGCTGGACACGACAGCGGCCCAGAGGGAGCTGCAGAAGCAGCGCGAGCAGGAAGTGGTGGGCCTCAAGCGCTCACTCGAGGAGGAGGCCCAGAGCCATGAGGTGCAGGTGGCTGAGATACGGCAGAAGCACGCCCAAGTGCTCGAGGAGCTCAATGACAACCTGGACAACCTCAAGAAGGTGAGCGTTGATATCTTCATCTTGGTCACCGTGGCACCAAACAAAACACGAAGGTCACCTGGCCAGTGCCGACTTGCAACTATATCCAATCAGTCCACCACGAGGTCTTATACAGCAGAGCCACTAACTTGAATTCAGGGGGTAAGAAGAAGGGAATTCAATAAAATTGAGTTCGAACTAAAGAGAGCACTTTTGAATATAGCACCCGATGATCAGAGCTGTGTTTCTGGGCAGGCACTGCTTGTGACATATTTCCTCCGCTCGTACGCATGCTTCCGGCAGAGGGAAGATGTTGTCGTCTGGATGGAAAGTGTCACCTTGGCATTAGAACAATTGTAATCTGCAAGTGTACCATATTGGCAGAAACTCTTGTTACGCTTTCTTATATAAACGCTGAGAAGATATAGCTGCAGTGGTATGTACTACTCGCTCACAATAAACGTACCAAAAGTTAATTTCGTTGCAGTGGAACCTTTAACATTGTCCTTGTGTCCAGACTGACGCCTCGAACCGTTTCAGGCCAAGGCAACGCTCGAGAAGCAGAAGGCCAACCTGGAGGCCGAGAATGTGGACATGGCCAACGAGATCAAGGCCATCAGCACGGCACGCCAGGAGTCGGACCGGCGTCGCAAGGGTCTCGAGTTTCAGCTGCAGGAGCTGTCCGTCAAGCTGGCCGACCTGGAGCGGGCGCGCAGCGACGCCATGGAGCGCTGCCAGCGGCTGCAGGCCGACCTGGACCAGGCAAACGGGGCGCTCGAGGAGCTCGAGTCCCGTGCATCGCAGGCGGTCAAGAGTGCCCAGGCCTTTGAGACGCAGAATGCCGAAGTGCAGGTGCGTCTTTCAATCACTGCATCAAGTTGTGGTAAATAAACCGACAGGGATAATGTCTGAATTAGGGATTCATCGGTGTCGTTTGTCCTGGATTGATGCATACAGAGCATCAATCCGTTAGCTTTCGTTTTCTGGCGGGCGGGTTCGCATTAGCGAGTCATGTGGAATGCCACAGAACTATCATTTCATTCCATAATAGTGCTCTTTGTTACCTTTTGAGATACGTAGCTTTACCAATCAATCAGTCTATACATATTGTTCGCTTATCAAAGTTTGTCAATGCACTGATCTGTTTCCCCGTCACTATCTGTCACCCAGGAGCTTCTCCAAGAAGAGACGAAGCAGAAGCTGGCACTGAGCTCGAGGCTGCGTCAGCTGGAGAGCGAGCGCACGACTCTGCAGGAGCAGCTCGGACGAGGAGGAGGAGTCCAAGCGCAACCTGGAGAAGCAGATCGCCACGCTCACCCAGCAGGTGGCCGAGTTCAAGAAGAAGGCCGAGGAAGAGGGTGAGCTGGCCGCCCAAGCCGAGGACGCCCGCAAGCGGCTCCAGAAGGACCTGGAGGCCCAGCAGCGGCAGATCCAGGAGCTGCAGGCTCTGAACGACAAGCTGGACAAGTCCAAACGCAAGCTCCAGGCCGAGGTCGAGGATGTCACAGTCGAGCTGGAGAACCAGAGGGCCAAGGTCAGTGGGCTGAATATCGAGGAGCGCGTAGCACTTTCGGTGCCCGGCTTGTTGTCCCTTTGCTGTCTCATGTCCCATGGTCATGCTCAAAAGCCAAGTGGTCAATGCAGGCCTAAAACAAGGCTAGCTATGC
The DNA here is from genome assembly GCA_030522465.1 of Rhipicephalus appendiculatus. NCBI lineage: Eukaryota > Metazoa > Arthropoda > Arachnida > Ixodida > Ixodidae > Rhipicephalus > Rhipicephalus appendiculatus. Next base: position 2,986 of record JALIZH010009029.1, read on the forward strand.
CCAAAACTGGGTTAAAATAAACAAACAAGGTCTGAAGCTATATAATTAACAAAAATAACCAAAAAAAGTAATTACAATAATTATCTTAAAATCACTGAAAACACTCTGGAAACATGCAGCTGACACTTGCGCTGTGCAAGAGAGGTCACCACCACCTTGCCAAGCACGCAATTGCTTCTCCAACTGGCGCCTCTCCGGCAACTTCATCACTACATGTGATGGGGGGAAACAACCTCACGGAACTTGCTGCAGTTGACACGTATTTCAGCTGCCGTAACAAGCCGAATAAAGCATAGCAAAAAGTTGCGCACGTCGCACCGAATTTGCGAATCTCACTAAGGAGATTCTCCATGTGCCAGGGAAACCGTGCGTGCTTACCTCAAACATTGACGTCATTGACAGTTTGGTAAATGGAACAGTGTGAACTTGATCTACAAATGGGAATCGTTGGGTGCCTTATCAGTGGAGTGCTTACGCCAATGGTGTGGTAACCACTGCGGTAGATACGTGCAGATGATGCGTCAGAAATAGATACAGTTGAACCTCTTTATAAGAGGCCCTGATTCAACAGACATTTGGGTATAAGATGCACCAGTGTGCCTACATCTAAATATGGGCTGATAAGAAAGTGAGAATGTGGTGCCTCATATAGTGGACCATAGAGGAGAGCTGCCGTGGGAACGTCATGACATCTTGCACCAGTGTGTAACGAGCTCGTACCGTATGGTGATGTCCAGGCACAGTAGGAACCGCTACTGACTTTTAAAAACATGTTCTAATTACTTTTTCAGGGCACACTCACGCCTACAAGTACATTTCCTGGGCTCTTGATTGCTTGGCCTGTCATTTGACACCCAAAAACTGAAAATTTTCGTGCCAGTGCCCCCCGTAGGATCTCTGCTTTAAAGCTGTCCTTGGAACAGAAAAGCTTTTATCGCATGGTTTGCGGCAAGTAGTGTTCATTGCGTCTCTTGACCACAGGTGTCTGAGCTGGAGAAGAAGCAGCGCAAGTTTGACCAGCTGCTGGCCGAGGAGAAGGCGGTGTCCGAGCGGCTGGCGGCCGAGCGGGACACGGCCGAGCGCGAGTGGCGCGAGAAGGAGACACGAATCCTAGCCCTCACCCGAGAACTGGAGGAGCGCAGCGACAACCTCGAGGAACTGGAGCGATCACGCAAGCAGCTCCAGCTGGAGCTGGACGACCTCGTCAACTCGCAGGGCACGGCCGATCGAAACGTGAGCTGCCCGTACTCTTTGTTCCCAATTTGAACGGGTGAAATTTGAGCTAGTTAGTAGGCATTCCCCACAAATTAATGTAAGGCATGGAGACACAGGCACAAGAGATGAGAATAAACTTAATTTCGCACTTGTTTTCCTTGTTCAAGAAAAGCAGACAAACAAATGACATCTGTGTTGTCCAGTTCCTTTTCATTCTGTCTGTGTTTGCCCGCCTTACCTTCTTTCATTATGAATTAGCTCGCGCATTTGTCTATTCAACAAGTTCCTATGCCACTGTCTGGTGGCTTGCAGTTTAATTGAAGGCTACCTTTAGTCATATTTTAAGATGCAGCTGCAGCCTGACAGCCATATTTAGATAACGTTTGCTGGCAGGCTAGTTGGGGATCCATAGTTCATAGGTATAATAGCACAAGCATGTAACAGTTGAGTAGGAGACACATGACAGAACGCTGTTCTGTGTCCTGCGTCTGGAAGACACAGCATTGTGTCCTCTGTCTTCTTTTCTTGTTAAGTGTGTGTGTGCAATTACTCCTATGAATCCCTATTTTGACGCAAAAGCATAAAATTATGCCGCAGAGTACATAGATGCCTGTGCATCGAAATGCAGAAGGATCAGTGTTCCTTAGATGTAGGCACTTGTTAAGGAACCCCAGGTAGTCCAAATCATTGTGAGGACCCGCAACTACGGCAATGCTTCATAATCATTTCTGTTTTTGGCACATGAAATCTCAGAATTGAATTGCTCTTTGAAACACCTCTGTTGTGCAGGTTCACGATCTGGAGAAGGCCAAGCGGTCGCTGGAGAACCAGCTGGCGGCGCAGAAGACTCGCCTGGAGGAGCTGGAGGACGAGTTGCAGCTGGCCGAGGACGCCAAGCTGCGGTTGGACGTGACTTTGCAGGCGCTCAAGGCGCAGCACGAGAGGGACCTGCAGGCACGGGACGAGCAGGCCGAAGAGAAGCGGCGGGCCCTGGCCAAACAGGTGTGCCCACCTGTACCTTTGTTTCGGTTCGCTGGACCACCACAAATGGTGCTGTTGCCTCGATTGCCACTGCTTCGTGAAAACAGTGCACTCTGAAAAAAAAAAAAAGGAGCAAGTTTAAAGTGATAAAGGTGTCTTTTTATCTGGCAACAATGATTGACCCCTATCTTGCGTGTCGTTCCTTGTATTATCGCTGCGCACCCGAACAAATACAGGTCACGAACGGCATGTGCGTTATCTGCGTGGTATGGCATTCTCGAGAGGAAAGTGGCTAGCGCCGAGTTTTCAAGAAAGGAAACACAATCAAGCCAGATGCACGGAATAGTAAATTTTTGGTTCAAGTGAATTCGAAGCAAATTCGAAGCAAATTCAAAGCGAATAGTGATTTGGTTAGAATAATTTCTAATCGAATTCGAATATTATATATCACATATTTTGCAGAAAAATGAGCATATTTGTCATTATCCAACTAACCTTCACAATACTTTTTATGTTGAAATAAGGTATGTGCAAATGTCATTCTATTTGGTTCAAAGGAAGTGGAAGCAACTTTGAATAGTAGCAGGATTTGATTTCAGTAGAATGCAAGTGATAACCTGTAAATATGTTAATGATAACCTGTAAAATATGTTAATGTTAGGTTTTAAAATTTACTATACTTACAGCATATAAGCCGGTATAACAAGCTTTTAAACTTAAACAATGATGAATTCGATGTAAGGGTAATATGTTCATTTAACCTTGAAGTGGGGCTTCACGGCAGTGCGGAATTTCCCCTGGACAGGTGTTTTCATGATTTAGCATGCCTCCACTGCAGTGAAGCCATCTTTACAGGGGGTTACATGCGGACTAATATACATTTAAATAGATACATTTAAATAGGGCTCAGGCGGCCCGATGTCCGAGGTCATAGGCCGAAATTAGTGACAGCGCGTAATGGGTGCGGCAGTAGTGGCCTGCAAATGGGCGTGACGTGTTTGACAAAGCGGCTTAATAAATTGTGATCGCCGTAATCGAAATTTGCATTTGCTTCTCCAGACGTTTTCAAACCGCGTGGCCCATGTGCCTGCTCTCTGTAGTGTGCTGGCGGTCCGTCATGCGCACCCATGAAGGACAGAAAAGGTCAGGAAGGAGCTCGCGTAGCGTCCACAAGCCAGCCTCCTCAGAAATATCTCCTTGCGGGCAGCAGCAACGGGATCGTCTAATATAAAACTTCTGTCGCCATGTAGTAACTAAGTACGGCACGAAGGCGCTTGCCTATTGCGCTCTTTTTTCTTAGCACTGGGAGTTGGGGCGGCCAGGGACTCATTAAGGCTGGCCTGGCTCAGAGCAACATCAGCGACATTGAGTCTGGCCAGATCCTACTCGCTGAAGCCGCGACAACTTTCTGTTGCAGCACAGCGAAATCTACAAAGCCGAATCAGGCACTTTTTTACTACGATTCTGCATGTAGTCCGTGAACGCTAACTTTTATATGCTACGTAGCATAAAAGAAAACATAAAAACAAAAGATGTAGTTATTGTTTTCAAGATCGTTCGCACTGTTATCAAGAAAGCTTATTCCGTGCGGGAGTTTCGTTTTTGGCTGTTTCTAGTTTTTTGGTGTCATTTCACCTTTTTCCTGCCCCAGTAAACAACGATGGCGTCGTTCGGTTGCAGCAAGTTCACATCGTGGCTTGTGAGCGAGCATGAGTGCGTGTTCGCTGGTAATGTGTATTCATCGAGCAGAACGAAAAGAAGACAGCTGTGCGTTGTCAAATGTTTCGTTGTCCGCCTCGGTGGAACAGTGGCTACGGTGCTCGGCTGCTGACCCGAGAAGGTCGCGGGTTCGATCCCGGCTGCGGCGGTCGCATTTCGATGGAGGCGGAATGGTAGAGGCCCGTGTACTGTGCGATGTGAGTGCACGTTAAAGAACACCAGATTGGTCCAAATTTCCGGAGCCCTCCACTACGGCGTCTCTCATAATCATATCGTGGTTTTGGGACGTAAAACCCCAGATATTATTAAATGTTTCGTTGCCCGCATATGCTATCACGGAGAAAGAAGTTGTGTGCGAGTGATACCGTTAGCGCAAGTGGGTCTCTCATAGCGATAGCCACCGTTGAAAATAACACTGGCGACCTCTCAGTCTTCAGCAAGACCAGCTGCTTGAAAGCAAAATTACGATTGGAAACTGTACGTAAAAACAATGACCCTTTTCTTAAATTGCGTTCCGTACATGGTCGGCATTTCGTTTGCCTGATATTGCTGATACAATCACGCTAAAGATCGCGTACTGTAACACCGTACCCGTCGGCGTCTACGGCGGGAGCGGTTCTTGGCGCTTTTGCGATGACGGCGATTTTCGAGGATAAAATCACCAGTGCAAAGCTTCGCCTGGGCAACAGGCACGTTCATGTCTATTATGCGGCTAACTGTCAAAACAGCGTTCTTGACCGACTAAGGAATGCGTTTCACCCGCTTGGATTTACCACGGCTGTGGATTTACGAGCGTGAGACGCCCGCCTGTCACCGCTCGTTGCCAAGATATCTGCGACCAATCTCTCTCTCGATGCCTTCGCGTCCTCAAACAAAATAACGTGAGCATCTCCAGAAAGTGCTAGCGTCTCCCAAAGAAGTAAAACGACGATACCGACCCTGTATTCGCCGAAATTTAGGACATGGTTTCTTGCCATTGCGTTGAATTTCCTATCGCACAGTTCCTGCTCGGCCGTGCCACCCCCCCCCCCCTTTTTTTTTTTCATTGACCGCTTCAAGAAAGCTACTTCCTGTGTTCCTTAGCAATAAAGAATATTTTATTGCTTTGAAAAAAAAAGGGAAAAATCAAACATTATACTATATCGTGCTCACTTTTACCGCGGGCTTAAACCGCAGGTTACCGTTATGCTAGAATTCACAGAACACATCAATGATTTCATGTATTTTTCTTTCACTGCTGAGTTCAAATAGTATCTGAAGGCTTGTCATAGTTTTCGACTAAAGCTACATGTAACCTATCCTTAAATACACTATTTCAAAAATAACATCATAAACTTCGGATGTTCGTGCGAAATGGTACATGTTGGATGGGCTTGCGAAACCGAAACCGAAATCGCCCGCAAACGGACTACATGGTGTAGTAACACATGTGCAGAAGCTCCGCCCACGTAGCTTTGGCTGTGCTGCCATAGAAAGTTGTCGCGAGGTATGACTTGTCTGAAAATATGGCGAAGCTAGCAGCTGTGAACTTCAAAATTCAAAAGATGTGAGAGGCCATGGTCTCAGCAACTCCTCAACTGTATCTTTTGAAATAAAAGTGCAGGCCATTTGTGATCAGGTTGGTTGTTCTCATTTCAACTAAAAATGTGCAAATTTAGTTATCACCTTTCGTATTTAGAGGCATAGCAGTATTGTTTTAGAGCATACCAGTATTATTTGGAATTATGTTTGTCAATCTAAGTGTTCGAAATCTTTAAAGTCGTTAGCAGTTTGCATGCAGTTGCTCCAAAGGGCTCCTAAATTCATATTTAGGTGCTCCAAAACTGCCCCAAAACCAAAATTTTCCTGCTCCAAAAATTTCTCCAAATCTCAGTTCGTGAGTGGCACCACTGAGCAAACCACCTTTGCAGGGGGGTTACATGCTGACTAACATACACCTCTTCGTTCATTTCGAATACTTCGAAATTTTCAATAATTTAAATTCAGCGAATTCGAATACTGTATTATTCGTTCGAATATTCAAAGCATTCGAATATGCACACAAGCCTACTGTGCAGGTTAAAATACCTTGAGATTTCACTATGTGCATCTGAGCAGTGTGACGCTTCTCACATCATAATTTCGTAGTAACTGAGGTTACCATTGTGACGTAAGTCTTCAGCACATTGTTGGGTGTTCGGCTGGAACTTCCATTTCAGGCTGACTGATTAATTGTAAGGGTAACGTAGAAAATTAACATAATTTTCGGCAAGAGCGAAAAAAATCTGTGGTCTGCGACTGACGAAAGGTCCTGTTTCCTCGTCTTCCCAAGGTCCGGGACTTGGAGGCCGAGCTGGACGAGGAGAGGAAGCAGCGGTCGGCTGCCCTGACGCTTCGCAAGAAGCTCGAAGCCGATCTCCAGGAGGCCGACAGGCAACTGGACACTGTGAACAAGGCCAAGGAAGAAGCTGTGCGTCAGCTGAAGAGGCTACAGGTGAGGAAGATGATTCGAATTAGCTTGGTTGAATCGTTGGGGCTGTTCGGCGAGGTGTGAAATTGAAAAAAGCACCTAGATACACCCAAACCTCGTTATAACGAAAGTCGCATCTGACAGGAAGATAACTTTGTTATATCCAAAACTTCTTTATAAACGCATAAACTCCCAGCCCCAGAGGCATTTTGTCTTCTTTGGAAAGCATATTAGTGGCCAAGTGCACAGCTCAGAGTGTTGTCAGGTTTGCTGTTACTTGCCTGTGTACCACTCTCTTTCATGTATACCTTCCTTGTATCTTTTGCTGTCGGCTACTCTGTGTTATGTGAGGTTAAAAATGTATGGCTTTGGATATTACATCTATTATGAGTGTGTATAACATATAAGCCTTACAGGTGTGTTGTTCATAGAATTTAAGCTTTTATAGAATTTCAAATTGCTTTTAACAGTGGAGCTGTTAAAGCTTGGCAAAACTCCACGTGGCACTGGCACAATCTCAGGCGGGTATGGGGCTACTAAAAGCAGGTATATGCCAAGCAGCTCCCAGCATAGCATAGCATAGCATAGCATAGCATAGCAAGTGAAGGTGAGGAGGAGGACGGAAAGGGTAAAGCATGTCATAGCCATGTATAGTGTGGTATAGCAAGGGGGGTGGGAAAGGGAAGTAAGGGTGATGAGAGAAAGGGGGAGGGTAAACCTTAGCATAGTCTTGTATAATACAACAAGGGGTGGGTAAGGGGAGTGAGGATGAGGAGGAGGGAAAGGGTAAAGCATGTCATAGCCATGTATAGTGTGGTATAGCAAGGGAGTGGGAAAGGGAAGTAAGGGTGATGAGAGGAAGGGCGAGGGTAAACCTTAGCATAGTCTTGTGTAGTACAACAAGGGGGTGGGTAAGGGGAGTGAGGATGAGGAAGGAGGAAAAGGGTAAAGCATGTCATAGCCATGTATAGTGTGGTATAGCAAGGGGGTGGGAAAGGGAAGTAAGGGTGATGAGAGAAAGGGGGGAGGGTAAACCTTAGCATAGTCTTGTATAATACAACAAGGGGTGGGTAAGGGGGAGTGAGGGTGAGGAGGAGGGAAAGGGTAAAGCATGTCATAGCCATGTATAGTGTGGTATAGCAAGGGGGTGGGAAAGGGAAGTAAGGATGATGAGAGGAAGGGGGGAGGGTAAACCTTAGCATAGTCTTGTGTAGTACAACAAGGGGTGGGTAAGGGGAAGTGAGGGTGAGGAGGAGGGGAAGGCCACCAGCTCTGCTGTATCATCAGGCATCACACCACCGGTGCATAGCTGCCCCAGTTTTTTTATAGCCTTATCAAAAGCCACACCGTTATGGTGCTTTGCGACATTGCAGGGACAGGCCAAGGACTGGCAGAGGGAAGCCGAGGAGGCCCGAGGCTCGCGCGAGGAGCTGCAGGCGCAGGCCAAGGAGGCCGAGAAGCGTGCCAAGCTGTTGGAGGCCGAGCTTGCTCAGCTCCAAGAGGACCTGGCTGCAGCAGAGAGGTCGCGGCGCGCAGCCGAGGGCGAAAGGGACGAGCTTCAGGATGAGATCGCCAGCGCAGCTGCCAAAGGGTAAGTGGAAAGCTTCGTCTTGGGCCCCATTTCCCATTTGTTCATTAACATTACACATAATGCATTATGTCTGATATCTGCATAAGAAAGCAAACTGAAGGCTGTTCACTGCGACAACAAATGAACCTATAACACTAAGAAATTGTTGAGTGACACTTGTCCACTGCGGTGACCAGTGGAGCCATGATGCTCGGAAAAGTTTATTTTTACATCTTGACTTGGGCCTGTTTACGGTGTACAGTCTACTATCGTTACAACGGATTATGATTATCCGGCAAAATGAGTCCGTTTTATCAGAAGTCCGTAATATCCAAACCGCGGTATGGGGGGGGGGGTGCGCCACCGTTGGACGATCGTTTCGATTTCGCTCTCAGTAGTATGGGGCACGCTAGTTCTGCTGATACATGCTGAACGTATTCCACAGATGGTTACGAAAGACTTCAATCACCAGCAGCGGTTATTAACAGAATTGCAGCGCAACTTCTAACTAATGAGCGGTTGCCGTTACGGTAGGTGCAGGGAGGTTATGTGGCCCCTGCACAGCAGCAAAGCTTGGCCCGATAATAAATACGATTCCAGCAGGCCACTTCTGTTGATCGGCTTGGAATAAATTATTTCTTAATTGTGCGGACGGGAAGGCATATTAAAATGGGGCTGCCTATTGACCGCTGGGAGCTGTTGCTCCCGCGCAGCCTCCACGGCTCGCTGGACAGTCCAAAGTTGGTCTGAGAGTTCTGAACTGAACAGCACCAAGGCACCTCTCACATTAATATACTAATTTAACAGTGGAACTCACCTGCTTGGTGCACGAGAACGTCTTACTTTCAAAACTTTGGTAGCGATGCCTAACAACGCTACTGCAATTAGTGATGAACGTCTAACGCAAACCAGAAACAAAAACTTTTTATTTACACTTGGCTCGAAAAGAAATTTGAGATTGGCGGGGCACCCTTGAGCGATGATGCAATCACTTGGCACCGCATTTCAGTCAGCTGCAACACTTGAACCATTCGCGTGACCAACGCGCTTTCCAGATTGGCTTGGCCGGAGGCTTGGCCGGAAGCCACCAATGTTGCCAGCCGCAACTTAAAATTGCCGCGGCTTTAGTGCGTACAGAGCGGCGTGGTCAAGTCTGTTGTCAGCCCGCTTCAATGCGGCAAAAGTACACTTTATGCGCCCAATTTCGACAAAAAATGACGCTGATTTCGTCCACTGTAGCCGATAGTTCGTTGTATCGCGGTCCGTTAAAAGCAAACTTCGCTCCATTAGTTTAATACACAGACCAAACTTAGGCTGAATAATGGTCTGTTGTAACCAAAAGTCTGTTGTATGCGGGTCCGTTATAACGAGTGTAGACTGTAGTTAGAATTAGTCTCACTCATGCAGCCTAGCGTACAGGTTGGTGAAAGTTTGTGCAGTCACATGGGCATAATTCCTGTGGTCACCAGCCAAGTCAAGATGCAAGGATTTACGTTGTAGCTTTTATGGGTACATTGCAGAAGAGTGGACAGAAAAGCTGGTTAATGTATATTTGCAGCATGGAAGCACAAACGTGCAGTTGTGGAAGACCAAGACAAAACAAGCACAATTATGAAATGTCGCAACGAAAAAAAACTCAACACTGACGACGAACAAGACACGAAGACGAGCACTGTCTTCGTCGTCAGTGTTGCGTGTTCTTTTCGTTGCGGCGTTTCATAATCATTGAACCCTACCAATTCGCCCAACTATAAGTGCTACAAAACAAGGACATGTTATGCCTGCTGTGTCTTGGTCTTGTGTCGGTACATTCGCACCCCCACATACCACAAATGGGTCACCACAATGGACAAGTGTCAGTTGAGTTTTTGGCGTCATGGTTTCGTTCCATCGTCGCAATAGACAAACTTGATGATGTTCCTATGCCAAGACATGAGGTAGTGAGCACAAAGTGAACAAGCACCTTGTTGTCAAAGTTGCTGCAACTCGGGACAGCAACTTGCATGTTGTGGCTGGGGTGACTTGCCATCAGCGTTGCTAAAGTTGACAACTTGTATGCTTACCCACTTTGCCAGGGCCGTAACTAGGGGGGAGTTGAGGGGGGTTTTGACACGCCCGAAATTTTCTCATGCTTTAACTTTTTGGGTGATACTAAAGTATTTACATGCCTTCACATCGACCACCAGTTGCCAATTAGTCGTTCTATACATAAACACCCCCTGAAAAAAAATTCCTGGGTGCGGCCCTGCATTTTGCTGTCTACAAACAAGGTCACTGTTGGTTCAGTTCGCATGCATGTACGATAAAGAACTTGTGCTCCCAGGATTAAGTTTGTTATAGCACACCTGTAACTTTCGCCATTAAAGTGTTAGGTTTGGCCAGCCAATAACATAAACAGTCTATGCTGTCTCTTCAACAGGACAGCCTCAAAGCTGCAACGAATGTCTCTGTGTTTCCAAGTCTCGCGAGTGTGATTTGTTGGTTGTGCAATCGGCTGACTGTAGCTTGTTGAACGCAGATCGCTGCTTCTGGAGGACAAGAGGAAACTGGAGGCCAAGATGCATGCCATGGAGGAAGAGCTCGAGGAAGAACAGAGCAACGGCGAGATTCCTCAGCGACAAGATTCGCAAGGCCCAGGCACAGGTGAGTCATCAGTCCTGCAGCCCTGGATCACAGGCAGCTTAGTGGCTCTAGCTACAGCTGTGAGGTGATTGTACGACTGAATTTTACATAGGTGTTCACTGCATAACGAGCGAATCGACTCCTCTTTGCTAACGGCAAGTGTTCCTGAGGTATAAAATTGCAGTAAGTTCAAAGGCCATCTCTTATAAAGTAGGCGAGTTTTTTTACGTTTGAGGCCATATGCACATCCTTTTTCGAAAGACTAGCAGGCCACAGTGCTAACGTAGGTATCGCCCTACCTGCATCAGTTTTGCACACAAGTTTAAATAAAATCATTGAAACCTGAGACTTACTGCATTTTGCCTATCCACTAAAAAAGTTTTGAGGCATAAATACAAGAAAATCGTAAAACCAGATTGCCAGTACAGCTGCCATTGAAAGTGCTAAATGTTTATGCTAGAAAGTGTGTACGATTTCTTGCACTACTTTTTAAACTGCAAAGCGGGGTACTAGCAGACAGGGGCAGATGCGCTTTGGTCCAGACGTCGTCACTGTCCATCATACTGAGTGTAAACCGACACGTTAGCCTCAAGCCCGAGTGGTGAACTGGATTTGACCACTGCGGTGAGTGACCTCCCTCCCCTCGGTGTCTTCTCGGGTTCACAGGTGGACCAGCTGACGGCCTGACCTGGCTGCCGAGCGTGCCACCTCCCAGCGGCTGGAGAACAACGCGCTGGTGCAGGAGAGGCAGACCAAGGAACTCCGTGCCAAGCTGCAGGAGGTGGAGACGGCCTGCAAGTCCAAGCTGCGCACTGCCACCAGCCAGCTGGAAGGCCGCCTCTCCCAGGTCGAGGAGCAGCTCGACCAGGCCGAGCAGTGAGTCAAGGAACATTGTCATGCCGAGCGTACTATCAGTACTAAAGGACGCCAACGTCAAGAGTTGCACCTACGTTCTCCTTGCACCGGTATTCGTCGAGAATTATTGCATGGCACGAAACGCCGTCAAATGTTTAGCCGTGCTAATGATCAGCCAATGCAGGAATCAAGGGTGTGACACAATGTCCGCATTCTACCTTAAAGGGGCAGATAATAATTTCTCAGAGACAGATAACAAAAGGCAGATACAGTTGAACCCCTTTATAAGAGACATGCTCTGAGCAGCAATTCTTGTCCCTTATATGAGGTGTCTCTTATAAGCAGGGTACTGCGTATGCATTTTCTTATCAACCCCTGTTTCAATGTTGGCACACCGGTGTCTCTTATACCCAATTGTCTGTTACATCAGTGTCTCTTATAAAGGGGTTCGACTGTAACAGTTTGTCAGAGTGAAAGGTCAATGCCTAAGAATGTTTCAAATGATTAAGTTACGCACAGCGGCGCCTTAGTAATCGAGAAATCAAGGTAAATGTAGGACACGAGTTGCACCACCAGTGGGACATTCTTGTACTACAGCCCAACGACGTAGAAGGGCCTTGGCACAGTTAATCACTAGTACTCAAACTATCAATGATGAAAAGAAAGTTGGAGGGAATTACAAGATAGAATAAAACGCAACTTGCGCATTTCAGTGAATCATGGAAAAGAGAACTTGACATCACCCTTCAGAATGACGCAAGTTCCGTTTTCACCTGGCAGTGCTTTGCTGTGCCGCAGTGAGGGCTGTTGGGCAGTAAGCTATGTCAGGCTGTCTGGTCGGGCTGTCAGCTGTGTCAGGATGTTGGGCCAGCGCTATGTCAGAAAGCTGTCTTCAGAGGCGGACAGTTTGAATTGTGCTAATGGTATGCAGGCCACTAAAACGTGATGTTCTTTCAAAATAAGCATTTCTCTTGCACAAAACAAGCACTACAATAATTCCGGAAAGGCTAGCTATTTCAGCAGTCCACGTTGAATTTAGTATTTGCCTTTAGTGCCCCTTTGACATTCGAGACGTCATGGACGCCAAAGTTTCGCACTGTTAGTTGCCAGGTGTTGTAGCTGAGCGGTAGTGCCACTGTACCAATGCACGAGGTGAATGCACTTGTAGCAGCATTCTAAGTTGGATTCCTACAAGAGCAACATTGCTGCCAAGCTGTTGGAACAAAATGGTAGAGCTAAGCTCGACTCTCCCCCTATGGCAGCATGTACACTCAAACCTCATTATAACAAAGTCGCATCTTACACGAAAATAAGTTCATTATATCCGAAAATTCGTTATAAATGTATATTCAAGCACTGTATCCATTAAAAGACTGTTTTTTATTAACTTCGTTATAACCGATACTTGGCCAGCACTGGAGCCCAGCGACCAGTAGACGGTGCAAAAGGACATGGGACAAACGAAAGGGAAGGCATAACGGGTACTGACATCGAAGCAATGTCTCAAGCGCACATGTGTTAATGTGGGACCTTAAGTAAAGGCAATAAATACGAATAGTATACCTTTGGCACTCTGTTGACTGTTCATGCTGAAGTTCACCATTGCTGTTTCTGTTTGCAGGGAGAAGCAAGCAGCCATGCGGACAATCCGGAAGTTGGAGAAGCGCCTCAAGGAAGCTGTGATGCAGGTCGAAGACGAGCGGAGGCACGCCGACCAGTTCAAGGAACAGGTGCGCAGACCTGACCTGTTATCACTCAGTGATTATCAGTCACCACTGCTGATAAGTCAAATAGTCTCAAGAAGATGCGTTGCCAATCGGCCCCAATCTAAGGCACTTTTAGAAGGTGCAGGCAGCACGTTTCAAAACTTTTTCGTCAGGGTTTGAAATTCTGAGGTAATGTGCTCGTATGCGATAGAGGTAGAGGTGGCATTCATAAGAATGCACTTGGGATTACTCTTTCTCGCCACGACTGGCCCGATGGCTTCAGTCGATGTTCCACTGCTATGGCCGAGGTTATGGGTTTGGCGCCCTGCTTTGAGGGCGGTAGAGTGCAAAAGTGCTCACGCTAGAGCTGTGCACGGGCTCCGGGTAGCCCAGCAGGCGACGGCCCGCGGGCCGGGCTTGGGTATGAGGACGTCTTCCCAACTCGGGCCCGGGCCGGGCTCGGGCTCTCATCTCGGGCATCGGGTGGGCCGGGCCAGGTGCAAAGCCCGCATCAAACCAAAAAAAAAAAAAAAATAGACGTTATGCCGGTTGTTTTCTAGCACTTAGCGATGAGCACACAGATCACCTTTGTGATTATTTATCCATACAATCATCCTCCTGTCCTGCATCATAGATAATAAACTGCTGGAAGAACAAGGAGTCTATTTATTCTAACTTTTTTATGCTTGCGAAAAAGATATTTGCGTTTCCGGCTACCAGTGCGAGCAACGGAACTTCAGTTCGACAGGATATGTGATGCACCGCACTTCACTGAAGTCCGAATCACTGCGCAGCTTGCTATTTTTACAGAACTTGTAAACTGTGTATACACATTAACAAATGTCGTTTGCATATGTTTAACTTAGATATGTTGAATAAAATGCAACATGCTCAAAAAGTGATATCTTGTCTGTTTTTGTCGTCGGGCCGGGCCGGACGGGCTCGAAGCCTTTTGGCGTCGGGCTCGGGCGGGCCTGCGGCGCAGTCAATGGGCCCGGGCCGGGCTCGGGCTTGAAAATTAGGCCCGTGCACAGCTCAGCTCACGCGTCACGACTTGAGCGTGCTAAGCAGTGTCAGATGGTCAAAAGGTAATCTAGATCCCTCTGCTGTGGCAATGGGTTTAGCCTTGGGTGTTTTAACTCTAACTGGTCAGTCAGTGTGTCTGTCAGCATTTCCATCGGCATATCTCTCTGTGTGTCTGACTGTTAAAATGGGTCTGTATCAGTTGACTGATCCAGCTGTTGTCATTTCGATCATCAAGGTCATCTGTCGGTCAGTAGGGCTGTAGACCCTTGTATATCAGCACCATCGTATCGGGTCTCACTATCATGTAGTGGAGCACCAAGTTGAGCTAGTCGGTTGGCGTTCATCATAAAGGCTGAATTTTAGATGGTACATTTGTGACGATAGTGTATCTGTATTCTGTATTGCCAATGGGCTTCTTTCATCTTGTTTTTCTCTCTGTATATCACCCAATAAACATTCAGTTGTGAGTCTGCACAAGTCCATTCTTCTCTCTTCTGTGTCCATGTTTGTTAGCACAGGTTGAAAAGCCTGACTGTCATGTGTCCTATCAAGCGAATGGCATTAGCGTAATCAACTAACTTTCTTTACCTTCCTTTTTCGCAGGGAGAGAAGACGAATAACCGGATGAAGAACCTGAAGCGACAGCTCGACGAAGTCGAGGAGGAGTGCTCGCGGGAGAAGGCGCAACGGCGCAAGTTGCAGCGCGAGCTTGAGGAAGTGCTGGAGGCCAACGAGAAGCTCCAGAGTGACCTGAACGCTGCGCGCAGCAAGCTGAGGTGATTAGGACTACCGTGGTCATCATTCAAGTCTTATCTATTGCTGTGTTGTTCATGTTAGCTTGTGCTGGCCGTGCCTTTAGGTTCCCCTGTCACTCAATTCAGAGCTTGTCAAATCAGATAAGTCAGGGCGCTTATGAGGCAGGAAAAGTTCAAAATTCAACATATTCCACCAGTATGTGGACTGTCACAGTTGGCGCGGAACTCATTGCACCTTGTATTCAAATTGAACAGTGTTGCAATTGCTGGGTACACATATCGTCACGCTCACAATGAATGCAAGCGTGCCCATTTGGGCTACTTGGTTGAAGTTTCAGATTAAACAGTGCAGACAACAGCTGCACGTTGATTAAAAAGGGCTCTAAAGCTGGTGTATCGAACCAACTGTCACCCACTGGCTATTCAGACTAGAGTTAAGGGGAGACGTAGGTCTTCTTGTTTTATTTCCTTTATTAATTGGTTGAACCGAATGAAATTTAATGAGCTCATTCAATTTTTTCTGCAGATTCCAAATCTCTAATTAGAGTTTTGGTAGCTGCATTAGAACAAAAGATGTGCCATTTCTAAAAGCATATTTATTACAGGGGATTTTCGACAGCTTTGCTTTGTCAGACACAAAAACAAAGTATGTGGCAAGGACTGCCAGAGAGCTGGTCTAGCTGGTGCTAATTTGATTGTTTTCAATGAACTTTGAATGCAAAATAAATAGATGCAAATACGAGTGGAAATTTTTTTGCAGCATACTATTTCTGTTCATTGAGAATTATAATTTGGATGAACAGCATTATAGGAAAATAAATAGCATCACCAGCTAGACCAGATTCCTGGCAATCTTGCCACATACTTTGTTTTTGTGTTTGACATACAAAGTTGCCAAAAATACCCGTAACAAATATGCTCATATATGTGCTAGAAATTGCATATCTTTTGTTCTAATGCAGCTATTAAAAATCTTAGAGAATTCAAATCTGCGTAATAAATGGAATAAGTGTATTAAATTTCATGCCATTCACCTAACTCATAAAAAAACAATTTTTTAAGACCCACGTCTCCCCTTAACAAGCACTGAAAGCACTGAAATAGGCATTCCACTTAGTGGACTCTTACAAAATATTACGAGAAGAGTGACACAGATGTCAGCACTTGTACATACATGGTCCTACGCCCTGGTTGTCTTTACAGTTTACTGAATAATGTCGCAATATTTGCATGATGTTTTTTACAAACATGTCTCAGTGCCTTGTTTCTCAAAGTGGGATAATTGATTGACCACCATCTACCGCCTCCATGCAGGCGGACCGGTGCTGCGACTGGTGGTTCGACGAGCCGAATGTTCAAGCGGGGATCCGTGCCGGGCGCTGCCGGTGACGACAGCCCGATCTCCCTGCCCGAGGAGTCATTGACGGAAGACGGACAGCCTTAGAGCGTGACGGAACCGGTTGCAATAGTCCGTTCGTTAGCCATGCAGTCGCTGCCCCCCCCCCCTCTTGCCAAACCGTGTTTCCGGAGAAACGCTGCACGGTCCAGCGCTTCCGCACCTCCGCGAAACCACCCCCCCCACGATTCTTCTTCACACTATGCACAGTGTCGAGGCAGTGAACGAAATCATGGCCTTTTTTTTTTTTTTTTTTTTTTTTTTTTTTTTTTTTTTTTTTTTTTTTTTGTAATTGCTTGTTTTTGTCGACAATGCTCGATGGGTAGAAACTTGCCTGCGTCGTCACGTCATTGCGACGTCTCATCATTTCTCTGGGGGGGTCTTTCTCTCCGTTTCTAGTGTGTTGAAAAATTGTGGCCCGGCGAACGTACCGGAGCAACATTCCTTGCCGAATCTGGCCTGCCGCGAAGTAGACAATCGCAGTGCAGCCGCGCTGTGCTGCCCTCTCTTCCATTTCCATCTGGCAAAGTGTGACATGCTTCGTCTTGTTTGTTTGTTTTCTTCTTTCGCGCTATCGTACGAAACTGTGGCTAGCTTCTTTTCCTTTATGGCACTAATATGTACCGTCACGTTCCTAGACTCGGAACGCGGACATTTACGTCTTGTCCCGCCTTCATCTTGGTGTGCTTACATTATAATTATTACGGAAGAAGGCACTAGTGAAATGACGCAAATCTTTCTTCGTTGCTGCATCCTGTTTTGTGGTTGTGCCAGTCGGTTTTGCCAACTTTGGTTTAACACGCCGACACAGTCATGTGAGGAGGTGCAAAGTTAACCTCTTTAACGGTGTTATCTCCATTTTTTTTTTGTGCGCGTATGTGTGTACGTGTAACTGCCACGTGTATTTTTTTGTTTCTTCTTTGTTGAACCGTTTTGTCACGTCGTTCAATGCATTCGAAGGGGGGGGCCCGGCCCGTGACATGTGCGTCTATGTACTTCACGACAACAGCGAGACGGCGAGCAAGGTGTGTTTCTCGCGAAAGAGTTTAATAACAACGTCGCCTCTTCTCCTCGGCCTCTGAGGCAGGTGGAAGGGGCGTACGTCCAGTGTGTGATTGCGTGTGTGTGCTAGATTGTGTACGTGTGTTCGAAGAGGACGGTCCGTGTTTCCTTCGAGGCGATGCGTTCCCGCGAGGTCTCGTCTTTAGAGGAAACGTAGACATCCCGTCTTTTTGTTCTCCTGGTGCTCTGTCCGCAAACGAGGGAGACTTGAACTTCGAGTCTTCTTTCCCTCCGTTCGCGTTTGCTGCAATTGCCCGCTTTCCGTGGGCCGATAACAGCGAGGTTTTGTACCGCTTACGTTGTGTCCGTAATGGCATTGCGTACGTAATGCCATGTATTCGTGTAGACCACATGCTCCTGCTCATGCGCACCGTTCTTATGTGCGCAACGCCATTATGAATGCCACGTGCGCGGTACTAAAACTTGCCAACATTGCCCCATCCCGGGAAAAAATAATAATAATAAATATTACGCTACTGTGTGACAGAGTTCGTTCTTGTACAAAAAGAAAAAAAAAACACCGCAGTCTCTTTGTCATACAGAATGGAACGAATTAACGTGGCTCGCGCGTCTGGCAACGCCGCACTTTTCAATGCGGACGCCTTTTGAACAAGAACTTTAGGGCTTTTTTAACGATTTTTTGTTTCTCTTGAAATGGGGGAAGAAAAATGCCTACCTTGAGAAGCAGTTGTGAGGAGCGCTTTTCAGGTTTTGGCTGTCGAGTTATTTTTGTATCTTGAATTGTTATACTTTAATATTGCTACAATAAACGTGTCAAATTATTTGAAGTGCTGCTGTCAGTTTTTCTTTTCGTGCCTCTCGTTTGTCCTTGCTTTGAGATGGTGCGAGATGTTTCACTACCAAATGTATGCTAAGGGTGATGCCTCGAATGCCTAGGCCGACTAAATCAGTAAGTAACCGTGGTACACTTACTAGCCTGATGCAGGTAATTGATATATAGTACTACATAAGTATTGCCACATTAGGCAGCTCTCCCATTAATACAGTACCAACATGACATATAAGTAGTAGATTATATTGAACGTAATTGTTTTCTCACAATCACGTTGATAGAAAAGCTATCCTTACTGTTAGCTACTTGCAGTGGCACCTGTATCTTGCTGCTGCTTCACTCCCAAGCTTTTCTGACATTTGCATGCTACAAACTAAACTATGCATGTGCGATGCGAGAGCTCCATCAACATTGTTGAAATCTGTTTCGCACATCAAGACTTACTTATACAGCAATATCTTTAGATTCCAGTGTTACTGCTCTTGCATCCCGTTAGAATCGATAAGACAAATATGTCAACTTTGTCCAATAAAGCTTGCCCACCCTGTTATTCATTCAGCTTCACAACATTGCTTTCCTAGTGTGTAATTGAAAGGCCATTTGCCTACGTACTTCAGGTGCTTCACACTTTTACGCTTTTACAGCGAAAGTGTAATCACACGAAATAAGAAAAAATATCCAGGATGGAACGGGGTTCAAACCTGGGTCCTCTCCATGGCAGCCCAGTATTCTAACACAAAGCCATGCCGGTGCTCGATAATGCTGTGCACAAAAACCCTATACGAGCGTTATGTCAGGGAAGGAACCGCGTTAACATTCGCAATATAGCGTGGTAGAGAGTAAAATAACAACCAGGCGTCACAGAATGCAAATTGTGTAACCAGGCGTCGCACAATATGAATTGTGTAACGAGTGGGTCGTTGACTGCTTCCAACCCATTACAAAGGGCTCAGCCATAATTCTTCGTCATCAGCCACGGAATCAATTAATGGAGTAGTGGGTACCTTGCAAGCGTACTTGTATTAGTAGCCCCTAGAGAGTTTGCAACGGGTTCTAGAAATGGTGCTCTTCCAGCTTTCGCTGTGACTGCTGTGCTTTCCGCACAGGCCTGGAGTTTTTTGTGTGTGCGAGCATATGCACATCCAAGAACTACAAATGGCTTGCAATACACTTGGCAACACACGTGCAGCTGCTACCAATCTCTTCACCGAACACTTTTTCAAGTTCTCTGTATATCGCTCCCCATAGGAAAGCTAGTTCTGATGCTGCTTTGTGCCAATGAATAAATGGACATAAACAGACTCAATTTCGAAGAGGTAAGTCGTAGCCTTGCAATCGTTGCAGTGTTCATGCAGCTACCAGTTTTTTTAGCTGAATGCCTTTGTGCGTCATGTTTACATCACTCCCCATAGAAAAATTTGTTCCGACATCAATTTTGAAGCCAACTTGCTCAAGCCGTGGATGATTGTGTCAGCGTCATTTCAGAGTTTCATTGAGGAAGGATTATTTTCTTCTAAGTCCCATTAAGTTTTCATATTTTCTAAAAACAAATAGAAGCTTGAAACAGTGGCCGTTGATGGACCAGTTGTCTTCGTGGTGATACAAACGTTCGCACTGCATTCTTCCAACAGTGCATGGTACTCATTTCTGCTTCTGCGCATGGTCTAACTGTGGAACATCACAACAAATACAGCAGGCCACCTTTGCCTCGCAAAAGTAGACATCTGGCCCATGCATCTTGTAACCCTACACGACCAGTACCTTCAGGTCACAAAATGCGTGCATGCTATCTGTGTGACATAGCATTCTTAACAGAAAAGTGGAGAGTGCAGAGTTTTGAAGAAAGCTAACGCAAATAACCCACATGATTATTGCAAAACAAGGACACCCCAAAAGGTGCAGCTGTTGGAAAACTCTGCGAAAAAATAGAGTATTTGGGGAGTATTTCTGCCACGCAGCTATAATCAACATATCTGGCTTGCTCACTTTTCTCAAAAGCCCAGCGAAGTAGATGACAAATATAATTGTATACACTCTGGGGCAAACGGCGTCCTACGGATAGCCACATGCTGTTCCTCACCGGTAGGTACTGGGAGCACAGTGACAACGCAAGGAAAGCACGCAAGATTTGTTGTGTGGAAGAAAAACGCCCCAAATACACCTTTATTGGAGGGCATAGAGAGGT
The DNA here is from genome assembly GCA_030522465.1 of Rhipicephalus appendiculatus. Lineage (NCBI taxonomy): Eukaryota > Metazoa > Arthropoda > Arachnida > Ixodida > Ixodidae > Rhipicephalus > Rhipicephalus appendiculatus. The sequence goes on from JALIZH010009029.1 coordinate 23,320, forward strand.
TGGCAACACTCTTTAGGGTGTTGATTCTGTCGCACTGTTCAAAACGTTGAGAACCTTTGGTACATCTTGCACCCAATGATCTCGTCTTGCATTTATATTCTTGAAAACTCCGCACTTGCTATTGCCGTCGAGAATGCCATGTCACAGTGGTAACATGCAGGCATTGAGCTGGGAAAATGCACACAAGATAAGCTATTGTTTGGCAATCGAATTAAGCAGCAAAGAGTGCATTGTTTTCCTTGATAGCATCATTATCATAGGCATGCGCACGAGGGGGGCAGGGGGGCGGCCGCCCCGCCTAGTCGCCAAAGAGGGGGGGGGGGCGCAAAATCTGCCCCATACATTGACTAAGTAGGGGGGGGGGGCAGGGGTGCTGCTATGAACCTGCCCCCCCCCCCCCCCTATGGGGCCCCTGCTCACGCCTATGATCATTATTATATGAATTTCCTTTCCATGACGCCTTATACCATTTTCTTTATGGATTTGCATCACGTACCTCATGAGTATGTACCAAGGAGCTGGAAAAGTGACACTGTGGTGATGTAGATTTAAGCATGGTAATTAAGGCCAGCAGTGGCTCTGCTCTTGGCGCCCTTTACAGGATATGCCTGCAGTTTTGTTGCCACACATCTGATGTCACGAAGAAACACGAACAGCAGGTGTACTAACCTTTCGTGTCTGGCAGGGGCGGCGCTAGCGGGTGGCACGGGGGGGCTGGAGCCCCCCCAAAATTTTTGCCTGCCCCCCCCTATGCCCCCCCCAAAAGCAAGCATAGTCAAAAAACAACGCATGAGTTATATGCCTTCCTGCCCCCCCTGGAGGAACTCGCTTGTCAAGGGTGCCCCCCCCAGTAAAAAAATCCTGGCGCCGCCCCTGGTGTCTGGTGGGCTTCTGGAAACACTAAATGTTGTAGTCATGTCAAAATGCACGTTTCAATGCAGGGTAAAGAGAATTGTATGGAACCTGGGATTTGTTGAGCCTGTCACGATGAAAGTGAAAAGCTAATTGGCCCAGCGAAATCCCGTCTCGTCTCACTAGAGACATCTCATCCGAGTGTCCTTGGCTAGTCGCCAATGTTTCACAGTATCCGACATGCTCAAACCTCTTTTGTTACAACAAATGGCATTGGTTTTGGAGGACCGGCCCAATCAGGTAAGAGATTTTTCTGCATGGTCCCCACAATGCTCCTCCAAACGTTTTAATTGATAAAAAGCAATGCGCTTCTGATATCTGGCACTGTCCCTTCTTGTATATTCGATCAGCTGACGCCTAGAGTTGTTAAATTAACTGCACATATTAAAATAAATTTTCACACACTTTTTCTCCAAGTAAGCTGGCATTTAACGATGACAGGCATCAGATATGTAAAAGAAACATATGCTTCCCAATATGGTAACCAAAAGCACTGTAGATTATCAAGAGAATGTTGACGATGGTACAAGAAATATTGGCACCCACCCAATCTGGGAGATTGACCAATTGGGCAGATATAGATGTGCTTTCAAAAAGTTGTTTGTTAGAACTGATGGCACCAATTAAAATGAATTCTTACTGAATATTAACACATTGTTTGTAGCACTTTGTCACCCTCTTTTGTGCAACTCGGCTGCACAGATGAAAAGTGCAGTTTTTACCAAGAGTGATTTGTTGGGGATCTGTGTTCGAAGATTTGGCGGAATGTTTTGCATGGTTGCAGGAGCATAAAAGCCAATTATCTTAACCTGAACAATTTAGCAAGCCTGTATGACACACAATGCCATGCACAAGTGCTTGAAATAGAAAGGAGCGTGTAGCATTTACTAATTGCCAGTAACAAACTATTACTTACTAGTTTACTATTACTGGCCATCTGTTAACAGCAAACTAAACTTACTAGTTATAACTTTGGGATCACGTCTGGCTCAACAACACCTCACCCAAAACGACAAATCGTAAGAGCAACACTTTTTCAGACCACTCTACCACATTTTTCAGCATTGCAGCTGTCATTTCAGTGTCATGAAACTTGATTCAGAAACATTTTATTACTTCCGTTGTGTTTACATGATGCCCATTCTACCCTTAAGCCAATGTGGCATGCACTAAAAGTTAAGCCGTTTCTCAGATATCTTGCCATCATGCAAACCAGTACGTGTCATATTAAAAGACACCATCTCGTGAAGGGAATGTGAACAGACCTGTCTTGTTTTTTCCTTCGCGTACTAAAGCTGCTCTAAGTTTGCACAGTGAAGCGAACACTCGGCAGTAAACCACAACTCAACATAAATAAGGCCGCGTGAAAGTAAAGCGACACCCATCGTCGAACACGTCGACGCTTGGGGAAACCTGTGTCACGCTGAACACGACATCACAGGCGAAGGTTAACTTGGAAGAGTAAAACGCTCGGTAGCAAAGCGGTCAATCTGCAGTCCTCCAGTGGCACTTCGAAGCTGACAACTGCGTGGGCTTAGATGGCGATTTCTTGGCGAGAACAGCTGCATAGTGCCGAAGTGCGTGGTATGTCGCAAAAGCTTTTTTTACCAAGCCATGTACTATGCAAGCTTCCTTGCTGCTTGAATCAGACTGACCCGAGGGATTCAATTCTGAAAACACGCAAACCTTTCTGCTACAAAACTGCCACGACCGGCCCAGTATAGACTGTCACCGTTTTATAAGATGAACCCTTATAAAAGAGACCTCTTTCGTACATTTTATCACCGCGAAGTCGTGCACTTGCACCTTTTACCAAGTGTGCACGGTATGGTCTAGTATACCAGGGAAAGGACTAAAAATGATATTGTGCGGGCTGCAGTTTGGAAAGCACCTCAAGACCGCTCCTTGGGACAAAGCTGCCCAGAAGAAGGTTCGCAAAGCACGGTTAAAACTCGCGACAGAGGTCGGGGTGTCATCACTCAAGCTCTGCCGCGACAAGGCAGACTAAGTCTTACTGGCAACTGAGATAACGAGCTCATTTTGGTCGGATATATGTGCACAGAATGACATGAAAAGCCATGAAACAGTTGAAATGCACTCTTAAGCTGCATCTACCGATATCGATCGGAGTGCCTAGGGTCTTAGAGCAATCCTGCTTTCCTTCCTTGATCTTAACACATTTCGCACCTGACTGTTGCGGATTGTTTTGCCAGCAAGCCTTTTGCTGCGGAGCTGTCACAACCTGCTCGCATATGCCGCGAAGTGTAGACAGAGGATGATGCTTGTCCCATGTTGTTGTTAGGTGTTCCATCTACACTTCATGGCATACATAAACACTCTTTAAACAAAAAAGCAGCCTGCCACGGCATCTTTGCAAGGTTACTCCCCTACCCAGTCCTTCGCTCATAAGTGCACTATGCAACCACTCCCGCCACACAGCGACGCACCACCAAAATCCTTGCCGTCCAATCTTTCATCATTCCCCGGGTCATTGGCAAAAGCGATCCATCTTGAACTTCGTTTCAGTGCAACACTACGCACGGACAAAAAAAAAAAAACCTTCCTTTTTTCCCTGTGTCTAGTGCTGCAGTGTAACGAAGTTCATGATGTATCCTAACCAAGTGGCCCAACTCTTGCGGCAAAAGCGAGTCCCTCATACGAGCTGAACTAGTTGCTGGCTGGTGGCGTCTCTTCCGTTGGCGTCGTCGGCGCTGCAGAGGATGCAGCAGCAGGACTTCCAGGCGACAGGCCCTTATTCTTGGCAATGGAGCGCGTCATGCGCTCCAGCTGCGCTGCAGCATCGTTGTGCATGAGCGACTTGTCGGCCGCCGTGCGGATGGGCGTGCTGCCGGGCCCCGTCTTGCGGTTGAGCAGGCTGTTGAAGAAGTTCTGCAGTACCCCCTCGTTGCCTCCCTTGGCGCCGTCGGCCTGACTAAGCTTGGCAAACTCGGTGTCCTTCTTGCCCGGCGTGGGGAGGGCGCCGTGCGAGCCCGGAAGCCGACGTTCTGCCGACTTCTGGACGCCGACGGGCGTCCGCGCACCCCCCGCGGCCCCCGCCGCAGCGTCGGAGGAGGTCGCACGTCCGGGAGACGGCTGCGCCTGCTGGTTGAGCAGGGCCAACTGGCGCGCAAGGAACGCCTGGTCGCCCTCGGCTAGGACCTCCGGCTCGCGCTGCAGCGGCTTGCGCGTCGTCATGGGCCGCGTGATGACCTCGGAGTAGGGGTCGTCCGGCGAGGCGGACGTGATGTTCTCGTACAGGATGGCGATCTTCTTGTCGTTGTCCCAGCCCGAAGGTATGAAGACGCCGTCCTTCTCTACAACCAGCGCGGGCGTCTTGAACGGGAAGCCGTAGATGCGGTGCACCAGGTACTTGTACAGGAGGTCGCAGTTCTTGTCCTCCTTCACGGAGGTGTAGAAGAGCGCGGCGCCGTAGCGCAGGCAGAACTTGCGCACCGCCTGCTGGATGAAGTCGAAGTGCTCGTCCTTGAAGTCGTAGTTTTTCTCCAGCGTACTCATGTAGTCCGTCTTGGTGATGGCCACGATGACGTCGAGGCCGAGGTTGTTGGTCAGCGTGTCCTCGCCCAACAGCGGCAGCGCGTGGGCGGCGGACGACGCGTCTCCGAAGTCGTCGCCGCCGATCGTTGCCGACGTGCGGCGCAGTGGCGAGCTGACGCCTTCGATCTCGTCTCCCGGCTCGATGTAGTCCTGGAAGCGGCGCAGGACGCGAAGCTTGCTCTTCTCCATCGTGCTGGGCGGGAGGCGGAGTCTCGACAGGTGTTCTTCCAGCACGGTCGCCCAGCTCTGCAGAGAGTCGAGCAGCGACCACGGCGTCGTCATGGACGCCGTCAACAGCACGGTCGTGTCCTCTAACGTCTCCTCGGTGAGAACGAACTTGAGCAGGTTGCGATGCCACGGATCGCCGTCCAGCACCCACACCCCGAGTCGCGTCTGGTCTTCGCGGTATTCGTCCCGTACGTAGAGGTAGTGGTACTCGAGACCCGACCCTTTCTTGGGGTCGTCATTGCCCTGTATCTTGGCGATCAGGGTCGTCTTACCGGACTCGTTGTCGCCCATGACGAGCAGGAGCTTGTGCGACGGCAGCTTGTTGGGCAGGCTCTCCTGTACCTGCTTGAGGATGGACGACCAGATATTCTGGCTCTCGTCATCTTCCTTGGCGCCGCCCGCGTCCGCCTGGTTTTGGGAAGTCGCGTTCGATTCGGCGGTGGTCACCATCGTGTTGACGGTTGTCCGGTCTCTCGGACCGTCGAACCGTCTTCAAGGGGTACGCACGAAAATGCTGTCAGCTGCCCCGTCCCCCGTTGCGACGGAAAAGCACGGCACGGACAACACCGCAGCAAATCAATGGCTGGCCTGGCTGTGTCACCCGTGTCGAAGCCAGAAACAAGTCGACAAAAGCATGATGACGCACAGCCTTCAATAAGTGAAAAATATGGCGACCATGACGTATAAAGCGATACTTACAGCGCACAAAAGCATAGCCCTAGAGATTGGCAATTTTGAGCTCGGGGAAAACCATAGAATATCGTTGCCTGGGGCTTGAGCCCTTAAATTGAACTGTTTTTACTACATAGTAGAATAATTGCAGCTTTTCTTGCGTTTTTACGAGCTAAGTTAAAGGTTATTCAACATATTCACGTTATGGCGCAACCGAAGCTAATGTAGAAACAAAACCGAAACTTAACAATATTTGCGGATCCCGGAGACCTTGAATGTGTGCTAAATAAATCCACCATTCACACCCATTAAAATCAAGCTTATAAATGACGCTGTTATCTTTTGTACTAAATAAAAACATAAAGTGGTAAAAGTTTATTTTTAATACGTGTTTTAACTTGCGCTTTTAAACACCAGGTAACAGGACAATCGGTAAGTACTTTAAATGTGGTTTAATATGTGTGCGTTTTAAATTTGCTACTTGGTAGCCCGACTAACTCAGCACAAAGGTCTTCGCAAGTAAAC